>DWME01001527.1:0-24380 GCA_018244795.1 Parelbella ahira ahira
CACCGAATACTAAATATCACGATCGTTACAGCTCTGACTTACATTTCCTTTTTTCATTAATTCTTTTTATGCTTATGAAAACCAAGTGACTGCAGTTATATTACCTACACACATAAACACACACACACACACACACACATACACGCATTATATACACATACACCCACATATACAAATACACACATGTGCACACACACAAACACGACACCAATTGAATACAACTAACAAAATTTTCCAATTACAAGTGCCATATACATAAATAATCTGTCGCCTCCCGATATTCCGTTGTTGGGACATAAAAGGTAATTTTCCGTAATGCTGGGAAAAAAAGGGAGGAATTAATTTCCCACACATGCATCAAACTGTCTCCTCTTACGTGAGCTCCCGTGACATATTTATGAGGATTTTTTCTTTATTCTCAGGGTACGTTCGCTCTCGTACCTGAGTGATCACTTGTAGGGAACTATTTTTCGTACTAAAACTCTGTTTTGTCATCTTATTTTAATAACTCGAGGTTTCAAAGCCATTTAATAAATTTGCAATTCTTCTGCTCTTCTCACATTAATAATAACTATTATTATATTGTAAAATTATGACATGTACCAGCAGTAGTTTGCTATGTAAGTAATAATTACAATGTAACAGATATTGATAAAATCCCGTAATATATTTAATGTAACAGAACTTATGTTCAATGTAAACGTTCATTTCCTAAGGAACCAACGATAAACAGTCGAATGCGTACTTGACATCGTTTTATTTATTCGCCAGCAATAAATATGTCTTCACCTATCCTGGGTTGGATCTTCGCGAAAATGGGTTGTAAATAACTGAGGACGAATTATTTAAATGTCACTTGTTGTGGCAAACGGTATTACGCATAAATATTTTACATGCAACGTGTTTACCTATATGTGCCACACTGTCCAGGAGTCTTCGGTGTTTAAGGGCTTTCTACATAGTAGCTGGACAGATATGAAATGTAGGTGTGGGACGTATCACTTTCTTTTCTTACCTTTTGAAACAGGTAGTAAAATGTTAATGACGTTCTGCGAAAGGCTGCAGGTAAATGCTGGATGCGACAAGCCGAAGACAGGGCGCGATGGCTCTCGTTGGGGGAGGCCTATGGGAGAGATGTAATAAATAAAGCGGTGAAAGTGAATGCATACATTGGTAAGATACGGGTACATATCGATCAGGTATATATCAGTTTAAATGTGCATTAAAGTTCAGTATAAAATATTCAATAACTAAAAATGTTGTCAAATACTCGTTATGAAATGGTTAAACAAATACTATACTCGTATATTGTGAAACAAGATTTTTTCTGACCGTTTTTTTGTCTTTATGAGTTATATTACATCGCTTGGCTTGACGACATAGTAACAACATAATAAGATACAATTAATAACAACTTTTTATTTAATACATTTTTACCAAGCGAATTGGGTAAAATTAAATATGAAATACGGGTAAAACGCATCAACTCTTTAATGGGCAACTCGCGTAAGAATGCAAGACTACCCCCGTTTTAATTATACCTTTCATAAATCGCTATGAAGATAATTATTGTCTATTCTCTGGGACTCCTGTGAGTATACAAGGAAATGAGAAAGTGTGGTTCTAGTAATCCTACAAATTTCTTAATAATTTGACTAAATAAAGCTATAGTAGAAATTCGTTACCTATATGTATATATTTTTGAACAAATCTCAATCATATTTCAGATTAATTTATCATTGTAAATTTCCCGTTATTTTAATATGTATTAATAGATCAGAATTTATTTACTCGTTTTTATTAAGAAGCGTATTGTACTCGATTGTATCTCAACTTGTGTACATGTATTTCTATCAAACTAAATATGTCCGGATTCGACGTTTAATAATTATTGACGATGAAAACCATAAAGCCTTATTGGATTTGGAAACACTACGTATGCTCATGTCTACGTTTGCAGCAATACATGAAACGTAAATCTGAGGAATGGATCAATTCAGAATTCCGTCGCATCGGAAAACGTGTAATGATCGCGTGCGAGGCCATCTTTGATCATTGTATGAGGATTTTAAATAATGAAGAGTCTGGAGACGTTTATATTAAAATAACTGTCGGTAGGAACCTTAGATCCGTTCGTATTATGTGTATGAAGCAGTTTCTCCTTAACATGAAAGACTCTAGGAGTGGGCATTGGTAAGACTGTTTATTGCCATTACTGTGTACATAGAATGGTTTTGTACAAAAATAGCGTCCATATGAAAAACACAAATTGGAAAATAAAACTAATTGATTTGTTTAGAACAATGTTATTGGAAGCTGTGAACAACATATTGGTTCTTTATAGCCCTTTGGTTATGATGTGTTCTTAGTCTTGACGTGTTTGTACATAAGATAAGAATAAGATAAGATAAAATAAGTTAATAAAAATATTTTGGTTATGTGATTGTGGCAAATTTTGACAAGTGCTTCCGTACTTTGAAAGGCACTTTGATCAGTTCGTTGCAATCTTTAATGTCAATTGCATTGAAGGCGATTTAAAAACACCTAAGGGATTGACTAGTAAACTGTACCCAGCCAGTTGCTTTGGTAACCTGTCAAAATAATTAATGGGTTGGAGTCATGAATGTCATATATCCAGAATAGCTATCCTTGTTCTCAACCATCCAAGAAACGCTTAAGGATAGAATGGAGAAAATGAAAATAGTAAGAAAATAGAAGAAGAGTTAAATTTGTACTAGATAATGCATAACATACTGCAGACCCATGTACCGAATTAATTCGAAAAATGCCGAGTGAAGCTGACGAAAGTGTTAATTTGGAGCAAGGTGATTTTGACGCGGAAGAAGTATTTGTGTTTGCTTGAGAATTGAATTAAAAGTTTTAAATTTGTTTCAGGAATTAGGTTTCAAAACGTGTGAAGCATTCCAACTCGCTCTTGAGAAAATGTTATTTAAAGACTTAAATTTTGTTTCGAATGTAGATCCGTGGCCAGCGGGGCGATAGAGATGATGACGCTGGTAATGTAATTGGAATATTTGTACTATGCAAACATCATACAGCAATAAACATATCAATTAACACAAAAACGTTCTTCATAATCAACATCATCATCGTCATCATCATCATCAGCCTATCTCAGTCCACTGCTGGACATAGGCCTCCTAAAACGTTCTTATGGTAACGATAATCAACAAGATGAGATGAGTAATGATATGATTCACAATGACATATCAATATTAACTTATTTGTTAACAAATCCGTCCTTTTTATTACAATAACATACAAAGTATAAACCGTTTATAAAGTAATAACTATATTTATTTTACTTTCACTGATTTGTGTATAGTGACTGGTAAACTGCGTGTTGCCAGTTCGATTTTTAATCAGGACGAATGTTTGTGAGATTAGCACGAGTAATTTGTTGTCTCTGGGTGGAATTTTATATAGATAAATTAGTATTTAATGATATATGTTTGAACGTGGATTTATCACGTGCTTGATAAGTATAACGCAGGTGATGCTCAATTTTGAATGAGATCGCCGACTGTCAAGAATATCGTAACAATTATGATGACATATATTTCATTAAGAAGTGCAAACCGTCTATATGAGTAAGTATTTATATGTATATAGTTTATCAGCCGTGTGGTTACCATAACAGAAGCTGTATTGAAGCTAACTTTGGGATCACACGGCCACATGTTTAAATGTCCTAAGATATGTATTATATTATTGTAATGAATAATTACTTTTTCCAATACCAACCAACGTATAAACAACGAGGGCGTATTTCTAGTTCCCCATTCGAGATTCTAAAAGACATTCTGTTCATTCTGAGACCGTAATGAAGGTGTAACGAGGCGCGAGCAGCGTGCCCGGACCGAACGCCGAGAGCGTTTAATGGAGTTAACCGTCGGAGTCGCGATGTATACGATTATAATTTATTATGAATAAATGAAATATTATAAGCGCATCGGCGCACAGCCCGACTGCGCCAGTGGCAATGGCGTTCGCTTTGTTCTAATAGGGTTGTCACTCACTGCCGTCGATACTAACAGTGTTATATAACGTGTTCCAAATGAGAAGTCTTCGATATAATCCGTAAGATTGGCAAACTAAAGTGGGCCAGTTACATCTGTCGCAGAACCGATAACTATTGGAGTAGATGTGTTTTGAAGTGGACAACGCGTGTTGGCAAACGTAGCGTTGGACGCTGTCCAGCTAGGTAGAGTGACGATATACGCAAAGTGACTAGCAGTAGTTGTATAAAGAGTTGAAGATTGAGCTTAGTGGCGTGCTATTGAAGAATCCATCACCATCACTAATGTATTAAAAGAGTTATTTGCGATTGTCGTTCTGCCAGGTAATTGAAATATTCATTTGTGACGTCGTTCTTTGGATGAACACTAAAATGCTGGTGTCTATCTATATACATACGTGCGCCATTTTGTGTACTCGCACCTATTTGTTAGGATTCATATATGACGATTATTACTTTAGAAAGGAAAATTTAAATTAACGATTTATCGATATCGATATAACCAAGGCGCATCCCTCCCCCCTCTAGCCGACTTCCTTCATACTCGCAAGCACTCGTTCGTGTCGTGCCTTTGTCGGGAACAATTGTCGGCAAATTACAAACGAATTGAGTTATTTAATATCAACTGGTAATAGCATGCTGCTTAATTGTTTATTACACAACCCGTGCAAAGGATGTCTCGTATGAATATACTACAATTTTAATATTCGTTCGTCTATTTCATATGAAATTCATTTTCTATTTTACTGTTAAATGTTTCGTGAGTGTCGGCACGAGCTCCTGATGAAGGGCATCTTATAGGTCTGAAACTAGTCGGACTATCCCGAAATATGTAAACATGATTACGACTCGGTAAAGAAGCGTAGGTCGTCTTCCTACCCTGTGGTCTGACGACCTGAAGAAAACAGCGGGAAGTTGGATTGGGAACGCCTAGGACCGGAAGGAGTGGCACTGATTAGGGGAGGTCAACTGTACCAGTGGACATCCAAAGACTAATGATAATGATGATGAAATATTTTGCTTATACATATACATATATGATTAGGTATATTATAACAGAAGTAATCATTGCATTATTTTCAAATTTCTCGTTTGATTCATCTGAACGTAACAAATTCTTTGAATTTCATTGAAACAAGTTCAGAACACTATGAGGTAGCAAATATATAAAATAGAACACATATTTTCTCATGAAAGTAATATTCCTCATTGGAAAACTTTCAGAAATGTAGCGAACAAAAATCAAAGGAACAAAAACATTGGGCATCGTAACTTACTCCCAGAACTATCGCGCGGGGTGGGCTCGATGGAACACCCCCCGGAGGGCTGTAGCGACCGATTCATCGGCAGTATATCATACTCGAAGTAACCGTACAAAACGAAGCAAGGATAGACAAAGAACTTGGTAGGAGTTTATGATACTCCAGAAGTAACTGTTTTCATAGACAAGTGTTTCCATTCTAGTAACATATAGTTACAATAACAGTATCAGGATAGATATTGATTATTTTGTACTGTCTCTATTGCCTTGTTGTACAGTATATAATATTTGAATGGTGTTGTATTGTTTTTAAGATTTCTTGTAAGATATGGGTAATTAACTTTTGTGAAAATTATTTTTAATATGCTTTGTTAGTCGAGTGGTTCCGAGTGTCGAGAGATTCTGGGATCGATGCCCGGGTTGAGTGCTATTGGATTTATGTAACTTAAACTTTCTAGAATTGGCTCGAAGTTTGAATCTGAGTCCGGTGTATCAATAGGCTCACCATCACGTCCTACTCGTGGTATGACTTAACCGTAGCTGATGAAACGTGGGAGTGTACTACACTCCTCTGCCTCCACCTTCAGGGATTATAATAGGAGTGACGTTTTTTATTAAGTTTATTTGTTATATTAGTATATTTTAATACAAGTACAATTATTATTGGTTACTGTCTGTCCCATTCAAAGTTTACATATACATATATGTATGATGCCCCACTTGATCGTAACAATTTTAAACAGTATCAAAGCTCGATCTATAATTTAATTTTACAAAACTGTACTACATATGTTATCATTATAGATTAAGTAGGCAAAAAAACATAATATCATACCTAAAACTCCAAAGGGGTAGGCAGATAAGTGCAGTACATTCTGACACTATTATTATGTATGTATTGTTATAAGTAAAAATGGGAGGTAACTTCGCTAGGAACAGAGTCTCGTTTTACATTGGAACTATCTTCACTGTGGAGATACAATCCAACTGAAGCTGTAATATGCGACCTCTATAACTATTTATATGTACGTCTGTCGATAAAACACTCCCCCGAGTGCCCTCACGACCGATTTAGACGCAGTATATCATGTTCCAGGCGTCGTAATATGAAATAAAAATATATCTATTATCTGATTGTTCCGCTCACCCCTTGCTCGGAACGATTGACTTGGGAATACCGACCTGATTTGTTTCTCGCCCTGAGATGTTCCCGGGGATATTTTGTTTTGTATGTTTCTGTTTCTGAATAGTTTTCTATACTGTATAAACTATTATGTACTTCTAAAGCGATATATTATATTTTTACTGTATCTTTAAGTACTTCTGAAGTGATCTATATAATGTGAATAGTGAGACGTGAGGAAATTCGACACTCCTATGTGATCCTTCATTCGCATTTCTAGCATGTGGTTTGTGAGTGAAAGCCTCATTAGCGAGATCTATGTCCAATACTGGACTATGACAGTCAGGTGATGATGATACAATTGACCTATATTTAGTATCTCACACGTGATGTAAGGAAGTACGTGGTTTATATACCTAATATACATCATAAAACACACATCTCTTGTACATAAATATGTGCTTTTAAAATATATTAATTCGGAGCAACTTACTTTGCTTTTGATCATAATATATGTACATGCAAAAATGTGTCTTAATTCGTTAGGCACTGAGTTGATTCTCAGAGCGCATAAACGTTGGCACGCCGTCCATTTTTTCCTCATAGTGTGATCGTATTAATTTATATTCTAATGTAATTTATGGGGGTTTCTCGAGGTTCCTATACGTTAAACCTTTACTTAATAATACCAAAGAGTTCTTTGTATTTAATGACTGCCGCTTTGGACGCGTGAAATTATGAAACAAGAAAAAAAATGGGGAACGCGACCTGAAAATGAGGTTCTGTTGGGTTTATTTAAGATTCATGTTATTTTGTTTTTTTCATAAAGTGTACCGGTTGTTTACGAATTTGACTTGTTGAATGGGATTGTTTTCAATAAAATTGACGATATTTGAGAGCGTGACGAAAAGAGACGAAGCACATCAGATCTGTAATGAAAGGTATACATATAGGTGTTTTTCACTTACCCCGTAAGGCATGTAGTATAATAAAGTATATATTATTTATTGTTCAGAGGATAATTTGAACACATTTTCGTTGAAGTCAACATTGTTAAACGACGTATCGTGAATTAAAAATTGACGTTACTTGTACTTTGAAAATTTGAAAAGAAAGAATAAAACAAACGTTAAGAATCGACTATACCATTTTCTTTATATATTATTGTGCTTGTTATTCTATCTCTACTTATGTCTTTCCCAAAAGAGTAGCCAGATCAGTGTAGTACACTCTTTCGTCTGTTATGTTCTACGTTCCAGCATGAAATAGTGGGTGAGCGTATAATTATATTTATGAGTATATGTTAATAATAATAATTTATAAATGTATTGATTGGGACAGAAGACGTAGATTTAGCTGCTATCTCTCTCTCTTCTCAAGAAGGGAGCGTATCTCGCAAATTTCGTATTCCGTTTTATCATAATTAATATACGGGAGAGAATTAACACATGGACATAAATAAAAATTAAGAGCTAAACAGGTAGAGCGCGCCCTTGCTCTCCCAAACATAATTAAGTATAACTCAATAGACCCTTTCGCCAAAACAAAAACCTACGAAATTTTATTATCATTATTTGCATATTAAAATAATTATAATTAAGTACGGGACTAAGAATGGGGGACACGATTTCCATTTTCGTGTAAAGTTCGTGAAATACGCCTTTGTAACGCCGTGTTGCGGACCGCGCAGCGGAAGGGTTGAATTTCTGCTTGAATTAATGTATTTTTTTTATTTGTGGGTCTTTTTTGTTATTTGTATCATATTTATGAACCCTAATACCCAGTTTTGGGGGTGTTATGACTTCTTTCAACTTAATCCGGTTCTTAATAGAGATAATAACCGGTAAAAATAGCTATTGCTTACATTATAGATATTTCGTTTGTATTAGAGCAGTGATGGTGAGTTAGAGCTTAGCCTCCCTTCCTACGATATTTTCTTTCAACGTTATAGCAATTGATATGATAACACGGGTTCGTGCCAGGATTTGAACCGCGGACTATCGAAATAACCATCTACACAGCACACTAATAGCAATGACTCTATTAGTAATTTATTTCACACATTGGAAGGAACTGGACTAATTAGATTTTTTTATAACTTTTTTGAAAAATAGATCTTTTTTGTCAGATTGTTCTCTGCTTGAAATTTGGTAGTATGAGATATAACTGTTATTAAAAAGAGTTAGGAAGGTACAAATAGCCCTAATCTGCGCAGCCTACTGAGAGAAGGGTCCGCGGTCTCAAGTGGACCGTGAGAGGCGATTAAAAATTTCATCTTAGAAAAATTGCTGCTTTATCGCACTTCTACTAATGGAATTATCGAGCCCTCGGATACATCCGCACCCTTTAAGGGTATATTTATGTCTCAATTTCCAAATATCGATAACCAGTTTGAATTTTTAAAAAAAAGTTTTTGTCAATTATATCAAAATATTTGATCCATATATATTTTTTTCCATGGCCTTAACCCTCTCAATAATTATGAGAGGAGACCCATATTCCAACAGTGGAATGACAAATGGGTCGATTAATATTTTTATTTATTTTATTTTTTTTATATTTTTTATATTTATTTTTAACTTTACGCAATAGGTTAATCTTACCAAACGATGTCGGCCTACTGGCTCTCTAGTGGAAACATCGAACTTTTAGTAAGAAGGCATTCGACACTAAATAAGTAGAGCCCGCGTTTAACTGTTCATTTCGATTTTTTTTGTTTTGAGTTGAAAAAAATGAGAAATCATGCGAAGTTACGAATTTGATTATAAATGTATAAAATGTTATTTGTAGTAATGGTATATGTAGTAGTGAACCTACTGTAAATCTAATTGCAAATTGAACCCAGTTGCAAAGGGAATTTAGTTGTAAAGTGAATTTAGTTGTAAAGTGAATTTAGATGCAAAGTTAACCTAGTTGCAAACATATTATATATGATAAATGTAGTTGTTAAATGCAAAAAAACGGTATCGTAATATATTTTTAACGAAAATTTAAACGGCACTGTAAAGCAAAAATACACCGTTAACATCCGTAACAATTACCGTTATAAGGGAAAAATATATACATTTAACTGCAAAAGAAATTATTGTCTAAATCAAAAAACGTTTACGAACCGGTCGAGAACCGCAGCGACGGCGCAGTGGCGGTACAATGTTTTTTCAAAAACGTATTCCTTAAAAATACTCACCTGTTACTAATTATCATGTAAAAATCTCTAGAAGTGTTACCAACGCGCCCTACGCTACCACAGGGACGGATTGTAGAGCAGAAAAATGTATATCCATAACATATTATTATATCGTCACGCCAAATCATTTACGGAATAGACAGACAGCTCCGAGTACCAAATTATTTACTAAATTAGTTACCAAATTTCTATCCTTACAGACCTACAAAGCTTCCTCTACATACATTAATGTTCTTGATTTAGGACATATAATTATTGAATATTCTCCAAAGCTGCTAAAATTTCAACAGTTAATAAAGTTTTCCTTTGAAAAGTTCGACTTAAGTAATACGAGTTTTTAATATTATCCGATCTATGGTGTAGGTACCAAATATGGAGAGTAGCGAAGTTGATATAACAACATATGAAGATAGAGTTGTGGATAAAAATTAATACGGAATGTTAATTATTATTGTTTACAAAACACACCACTGTTACATACAATAAATAAAGCGCAAGGAAGAAAATAGTGAGAATTTTAAAATTAATAATTTTGAGACGCTAAATTAATTGAAATACATAATTGCTTAATAAAATGCATAAAATACGAGTATGCATGCCCTTGTAACCTGGTTGTATTATGCATTCGGTTATAACTGAAACGAGAATAACTTTAACTATACTCCGTATCTCGATAGAGAAAATACAAAGTGCATATTGTACAGTGGAAGATTTTTATTGCCCTTTTTATGCAACATGGCGCCGTGATAATTATAAAGGGAAATATAAAAATACAGCTTGCAGCGCGCAGGCGCAATGTTCGTGACGCTCCATCCCTATCGGCTGCTTTATCGCGTCTCTGGAGGAAAAATAACGGGGCGCGAGGACAAGTTCCTGGCTATAAATTCATTAGACGGCGCCTAGATTTTTTTTAAACTCACGTTTGCGTGAGTTAAGAATGTTTAGAATAGACAAGTAGTCGTGGCGTGACAATAAGCAATACACTTCCAGAATACATACGTCTTCGGCATATGTCGCTTCTGTAATTATTTTTATCTTTCGATGTCTAGTCCAATTAGTACGCATTGATATTTTTTTTCTTTGAGCCCTGTTAAAAATATTTAATTGCCATTTCAAGGTGATTTTAAGGTCACTTTGAAAATGTTTATTGTTTTTAAATATTTACTATTTAATCAGGTTAATCGTCTATTATCAGTTATCTGGTTAGTGACCATTGTTTTCGGCTAAGGATAGCGATACAAAAATCAGTTGTGGGTATTAAGCATCCATTTAGATTTTATGTCGGATATAATTAGGTAAACAATTTAAAATGGCGGTAATTCAACATTTTTTACAAATTCAAGAGCTTATTACTTCAAAAGTCTTGTAGCACGTATTGGTCTTCAAACCTTAAAAATTGTTAAAGAGTTGAGAATTGGAATTTGATGACCAGTGACAATTTGGTAAATCAGTGCTTGCAGTGTAAACAGTGTTTGGTAAATCAATGATGCTCAATCCTATATGTAGATAATAATAAAAGCAGCAGCTCTTGGCAGCTCTATAATTCGCAACTCTACACTGCATCCGTGAGATGAGAGCGCGCTGAAAAACCTGCCCACTATATCATAATTTATTTATTCAGATGACCTTCCGAGTCCGGCTCTGTGTTTTTCAACGCGTTATAAATATATTAAAATACGTTTTAAAAAATATTATGGCCCTTACTCCCTACCAATTGTGTTTTATTTTCATTTGTAATATGGCAGAAATGTTTTTATCTGCTTGCTGTTTTATGTCTTTTTTTCGTTGGTAATTAAAAATATTATAGGTATTTATTGCTGCGGAGAGCAATTTGGCGTGTTTATTCGGACTCCTAATCGTTCTGTGTTTACATTAATTAGACATATTTTAGGAGTGTTTCGTAACTTAATTGCCGATATAAATTCAGCCGGTTTGAACGATGCGGGCCGGTCGTATCTGGTTTTTACTTTACACAATTTGTGATTTGATACTTTAAGTGTTATTACTTTTATATAGTTGTACAAGTTTTAAGTCCCGAGTTGAAACGTTAACGTAACATGATGCCTGTAATTCCCGAAGAGTTAGCCAGAAAAGTGTACTACAGTTACACGTTTCACCAGTTACGTTTTCGTCCCACCATTGAATAGGTGATGAGTCTATTACCTTATTATATTATAATCAGATAGATGCAAAAAAAATTCTCGTGACCATATTCCCTTCAAATGATTCGTACCTATGTACATTATTAAATTATATGCCAATGATACTACATTTTCCAATGCGAAGTCTCTACGGTCGATGAGAGCTCATGAAGAAGGGCGTTGGATAGTTTTGAAAATCATGTTGATGTTCATCACCATTAAGAGCATCTGTTATATTCAGGAATTATTTTACTCATTAAAATTAATTGCTTATTAATAGAACTTAATTCTTAAATAAAATTAAATCGGCAATAGTAATATGTTAATCTTTGTGTACCACGTAGCAGCTCTACGTTAAGCTACGTGTAGGTGCTACGTTGTAGTACCGGACAGGATAATGTCGTAGCCGATCATTTGAGCAAATGAAGCAATCAAGTTTGTACTTTGAAATAACTTTCGGTGTTTTTAGCATTAAATCAGCTAATGTCAAGAATAAGTATACATGTATGAATGTAAAACTAAGCTGGATATGTTGTATACAGTTTAGAAGTAACGTAATTACGCTGCATACTTGCTTCTGGAATAGTGGAGTATGATGATAAATGAAAAATCCCATTTTTTAATGTTTCCTATGTATTTCTAAGTTATCGTTATAATTATTAATATGAGTAGTTAGAATTTCAGAGTGAAAATGCAGTAGTAATTGGAGCCGAACTTGGTGCCGAAGGTGCCCACGCGTTTGATTGCACCCGACGGCTATGCACACCGCTTGTACGGCGTATACGGCATCCTATTAATCTTGATACTATAGATTTGATTCATATACATTTTTGCTTACTTTTAATTGATTGCATTTTTTATATTTACTGGTTTCTGGAATATGATAGATCTAGTAGATTCTATTAGAGCTGTAAGCAGCAGGCGAAACACAACGTGATGGAATTCTATAAGCGAAGACCGATGTCCAGCGGTGGATGGTGGTGGACAAACTGAAGATGATGTGACATAATTCACTCGAGCACCATCGTTACATATATTGTATTTTTATTGCTTCTGCTTTTGTACATTTTGAATTTCTTTTTAAGTAAAAATGAGTAACAAATTCCAAACATCACAGGAAGATTTACAGTCAAGATTGGCAGCCCATATTGCAAAAATCCTAGCTTATGCGTTGTATCTCTTAATATTTGAACGTATTAGACAAATAAATATTTAACACTCCATCATTCAAGTATCAAGACGTCGAGCGAGAGTGTATCATCCAAACTCGTGACCCAAATGTTGTGATAGCGCCCAATAACAGCCGAGGGCGGTCAATTATTATTATTATTAATTAAACCACCTGCCCCAACTCAAACACTACTTGCTTGATAATAGCTTGATGAGATACAAGCTCTATATACGAGATGTAGACGCTCGATAGAGTAACTTTGAATTAATGGGTAGAGAACAGCCACTCGCTACGACTCTACCAACGTTGCAGGCTGCTATCGATCTGAAAATAACTATTGCCATACCTAATCCTAAATAGATTTTTTGATTTATCTAATATAATTGTCTATTTGGTAATGAGATCACCATCGATTCCATTGTGGGAGGTAAACGTAACAGGTGAAACGTGGGAGTCTACTACACTCCTCTGTGAACCTCTTTTAGGATTACAGGCGTTATGTTGTTTTATAACTTAATAATGTTATTGACACGAAACAAGTACTTAATTTGGGTTCGCAGTCTTTCTCGGGTAGTATCTAATAACGTGTACAATATATTCAGAAAAATGTAAGGCAACGTAAGGGCGGGAATATAACTTTCTTTAAATTTGTAAGATTTCTTAATAAGTCATATTACCTGTATATGTTCTGATTGAAGACATTCAATAGCCTAAGCGTTGCAAGAAGCTGTGTTCTACTATGTCCAACCAGCATACCCTGCATGAAGATTATAGGCAAAATCGTCGTACGTAAATACATAATCGCGTATTCATTAGGGAGAGCTTATGTCCAATAAAACATTGAAATAGGTAGACGATGATATAATGTTGTTATCACCAGTGAAGGAAAACGCCGTAGAAGAACCCGCACACTTGATAGATCTCAATAATGTTCGCTAATGCGTGTGAAGTGAGCCAGCCCTTACTTGACAGACAGACCCCGTAGCAGACCATGAGACGAGACTTATGTCTAATAAATAATAATAATATTAGAACGGTAATAGCGGTAAATAAAAAAATAATATTACCGGTACTTAACCCTTCCTATTCTGAAGCGACCCGTATTTGTGGAGCGTTTAAAGCATTATTGGTGAAGATGATGATGACAGAGGATAAAATAAATAATTCAATTGAGACCACAGATAACGAAACCATCACGAACAGACCGTCAATAACAATAAAAGGCACAAGAGACCCATGAATTTGTGTAAATTGCGAAATATATGGACTTGAGACACGATATTTTCTATAAACCTTAAAAAGAACAATCCTACACCGGCAGTTTTAGAACTCTTTGTTATAATTGGACATATCATCATGTACAATTAAAATTATAGCAGGGATATATTTTTTGTGACAAAAAACGTAGTTCAAATTGAAGGAACCCCGTAAACAATAAGTATCACTACCTTCAAACCTCTTATAATATGAACCATAATTGCTTGCTTAATAAAAGTTTGAATACAATATATAGATAAAAACAAAGATGCTGGTAGCGGTTGGATACGAAGAGCTGAAGTTCGAGCTCAGTGGCGTGCTATTGCAGAGGCTTGCGCCAAGCAGTAGACAGAAATGGGCTGATCATGATGTTGATGATGACGATGATGTATTAAATACACATGGTCGAATATTTAAAATATTTTCAATATTTATCCCAAGTGTAGAGTTTACCTACGCACCAACGTACTGTAACATTTCGACCGATCTTTTCATTCCGAAAGGCCGGCTTCCGGTCGGATATATTTTCCACTTGGTTAGCCGATTTCACGGGCAATTGATTTTAAGGCCCCACTCAAACGGCGGGATCGAACCTGCGACCGGACAGTCCCCGATAGTTTACCGTGGTGCCATTTCGAAGGCTGTTTGATAATGTTAACAGCTTTAGCTCGCCTATATGGGGTGTTCGAAATTGTTTTGTTTTGTAAATACTAACTCTACATCTCACATTAAACTTTATAGTAAAAAATACCTTATATTAATGTATCAGATAAAGAAAATCATTAATGGAACATTCCACAAAGTTTCTTAATTCGGTAGTAACATCATAACATTTACATCAATGTAAGGACAAGTTCTTACGTAGCTACTCTATAATGAGTAGTGGTAAATATTTAAGAATAGTAAGACTCATACAAATAACTATATTTTCTAGAAAGTTCGTAAATATTCGATGGACTTTAATGCATTTACATCACCAACTATTATAGCAGAAATTACATTTTTATAGGACCATTAAGCCTCATAGTTTCTTTTTGTTGGGGGCGAGTCTTCTCAGATTTGAAATGGTTAAAGCCATAGTCTGCCGCGCAGGTCCACCGGTTAGTAGATTTCATATTTATATCTTAATATTATAGAAGAACAAAATATGCTTATATACCCCTATCATCATAATCAACTCTCATCACGACTCGCCTTTGATAAACTCCCTCGTTAAGCATGTAACAGGCTCACAATCTGTTAAACAGAAAGTATCTACCTTATTTACAAACATATAAGAACTCAGCTATTAAAATGCATTAATACCCATATTCTACTAACATAACTTTTCAAAACTGTTAGACGCCGAGTAAACTTTAACGTGTCATATTTAAAATTAGCAAATCAAGGTGTTACAGGTCTTTTACGGCTAAGCAAATAGGTTTTTGGCATCTTTAAGGAATTACAAAGTTTGGAACGGCAAAGTTTAGCTAAACTGGGATTAGAGGGAGTGTCAGGCAGTTGTTTCACTGCTGCTGGTAATGTGTAAGCGAGATAAACAGATTGGTTCTAATATAATTATTGTAATGTACTTTTGTTTTGATTGTAAAAACAGAAAAACACTCCTGTATTCCCTAAAGCAGTAAGCAGAGGCATGTAGTACACTATCACGTTTAACTGGTTACGTTTTTATCCCACTGTGGACCAGGGGATGCGTTTGCCATACACCGCGAACAAATTCAAACTCCGAGCTACAACTACGAATGTCATATTAGAAACCCAATAGTAGTCGACCCGGGGATCGAACCCAAGAACAGTCAATCAACATTTGCGGTTGCAACCACTAGACCACCAACACAGACCATTAACCGAATGAAAGTAATCTTGTATATAGCTTATCGTTAACGTTTCACGATGTAGCATGTGGGTGAGTGAAGGAAGGGTGTTAGAGACTGGAAGTTGGTACACCATAATGATATGAGAGTGAAAATAAACTCACTAACTAAGCGTTAGTTGAGTTTTAGTTACATTAAAGGAACTTCCTTTACATATTCTCTATGGCCGCTGTTAATGTATAAAAAGTATATTTTTTTTTGTACTCAATAGGCTAGCATTTAGTATATACGAATATAACAAAACAAAAAAATCTTCTCTATTCATTTTGTATCGTTGTTCATAATATGAAATGATATTTCCTATTCATATAGAATTAAGTGTAAGGAAATGACATAAATTCGCAAGTTGTAATTTTGAACCAATCTGTATAAGACTTAACATGTCGGATATTCAAAATATCAACATTGTATATTTACTATTCATATAAAACTAAGTCGAAGGAACAAAAATTCACAAGGTGCAATGTTGAACCAACCTGTATAAGACTTTTAACATGTCGGAATGTCTATACAACAACAGCGGACATCACCCTGTACGCGGCGTATCGATGGGGAGTGTGGTGTTTACACGGGGGCGAGTTTACGAGCCTTTCGTAATTGGCGGCCGCTACCTCGGCAATTATAGCTTGACCGTAGTGCGGTTCGATTTACTTTCATAGGTACATATATTGTTAAGTAAGTATTTTTTACGTGTAATAAAACTTATCAATTTACACGGTTTGTCTGTTTCGCTTTATATTTTAAGGTTTTTTCATTTTCAGTACAGATGTGTGTGCTAGGAGTGTAGTTTCAAGATTTATCATAGGAGCCTTTATCCAAGCCAACTTACCCAAGATTTTTCTTAAGGTAATCTCATTTGTTCGCGGCGGACCCTACACAACAGACGAGGCTCGGGCGATCAGCTGATTGTGACTAGTAATAGTCTATCTAGATACCAGGTACTAGACATTAGACACTAGAGTTCAGCGTAGGCGGTACGAGAGAGCAAAATCACCTAATAGCAGGTTTATGTTGAGCAGTAGGCTGTGACAAGGTGATGATGATGACAGCAATAGCTATTGTAACCGATGCCTACTGGACTGACCTGATCTTTTATCATCTTCATCATTAGACATTTTATACAATTACATTATGGACTATATATTTAAAAACCATATTGCATATTAATTAAAATATAAGTAAGCAAGGAAATCGAATTATAACGAAATAGCTCATGCAAAACCGACGTCCAATATTTTATGAAAGTCTCATCATCATGAAAACTAGATATCAAAATCGAATTAAAACAAAATAGTACGTCCATAACGAACATTAGGATTCGTCCAATATTTCACGAAGGTCCATTTAATGGTCCGCAAAAGATGACCAGAGGATCCGCTTTAAGTCCAATGACCAATTTGTGCCCGAGGGAGCGGAATTAGTTGCAGCCAGCACGAACTACTTTATTGGTATCGGTGTAACTACCGAATAAAACTAGTTGATTGCTTGAATACATTTAATATTGGGTGCCTAATGGCTTTGGGGTTCAATATGACGTATATTTGACTTCAGTCATTAAATAGTCATAGCACTCTGTGGTAATAGAAGGTACTCGATTTGTACGATCGTTTCATTTGTTTCAAAGGTAAATTTCGTATTTTGTAAAACTCTGTTCCTAGAACCAAATAATTATATACACTATATATTTTTTAATATATACAGATATATGCGTATAATTTTACACCAAAATTAAACAAAAATTAGAATAGAGCTCGCATTAAAATAGTTATTCTAGCGGGAATCGAACCCACAATCTGGGATTTGTCTATCCGCATCTTGCAGTCGTCAATAGACTGATGTAGGTCAAATACAGGGTACGGGGAGGGCGTACTCCGTTAAAAACTGTTTATGAACAGCAGTGACTTTTACACTTGGCGGGACACTAGCGTGCCCCCAGATACGCGGGAGCAAAATAAACTTCGATTAACACGTTGATTAATCGAAACTTCCAGCAATTTTTGCGGTCGCCGTATGAATATTAATGTTGGGAATATTTCGTTAATCTTAAACAAAATTGCGATAATATGCGCGGCGGTTTCTTCCACGAGTTACGTTCGTTAATTTATGCCGCGGCACGAACTATAGCATTTTAACTCCTTCTGAGAAAACGGCGAGATGCCAAAGTGTGGTAACCCAAGATTTCTCAGTTTCGTAAATGTGCTACCGTTCGAAAGTAAACGGCTAAGTTCTATGAGGCACACCTTATTAAGCAGTGCCGTTTTCATTTAATTTTATTAATATTTCAAGAAAAATATTTATTGAACATTTATAAGTTTCCTGAAAAGTATTAGAAAAATGAGTAAGAATTAAAAATCGATCTTTATTTTTATTTCTTTATCATACTATTTATGTTATAAAGAACCCTGCACATTTGCAGTACCATAGATTTATAATTAAACAGTAGATAATATAATGATAAAGAAGACAAATTTATTAAAATACATTATTGTACTTTACCCCTTTTATCAGTCCGCGGCTTAGTGGCGATCTGGCTTAACCGAAGCCAAAAAGTGTACAGTCACGCTTCCACCCCCAACCCCCCGCTAACTTCATAAGACTATGAATTTAAATACGTTAGCCGATGTCAAAGGGTCGCGCTGCATCTACTGGGGTGATAAAATGATGCTGTACAACGAAAAATCGGGATATTAAATTAAATTTGGACAGGATAGAAAAAATATTTATTCTTTCCAAAAATTTACATGGTTAGGACATTTTAAGTACACACTTGTGTTAGACTGTCCCGCTTTTCCACATAGAGATGGTTACATAATGTATATAAGAAATCGATTCGACACTAACCATTTTGGAACATGGCTATGATATTGAAGATCAATGATTCCCAAATTTACTTTTATCGGAATATTTACCGATAATAAATCAAACATGAAATGTAATTAGACATAGCTGATAATGTATTAATTTCAAAAATCATATCAATAAACTACATATAATACAGTAAAAATTATTTTTTTATTTGAAACGCTTAACGGAACTTTTAAAACGCCATCGCATTACGCCACGATACAGCAGTGTTACATTTTAGCGCCCACCAACTTAGGTTATCAGCATTGGATTGTTGGAACAGAGTGTAAAAATATTCGGACCACGACTGGCTCGCTTGATGTTTGTTAATTTGTCTCGTACAACGCTCACTGGGAGATCAGCGACTGCTAATTGTAGTTCTATCGCTGTATTAGACCAACTATTTTTACTTTTAAACTGCGTATATACTCGTATTGTGAATATATACTGAGTATATATACTTTATTGAATATATTTCATAATTGTTACGATTTTATGATCGTTAGATAATTCAGAAATGCCAGATAATTCAATTTCTGTATTACACGTCTATAAAACAATTTTTTTATAGAGATTAAAGAGGTTTTAAATGCAAATTGAATGCTCATATTATATATTGGAATACTTCGATCGGAGTATTGAAACAAATAAAAATTATGTTGAATAGAACCTTAACAATATCCAATGCTATTCTAAAATCGTGTGGCCATTTAAAAACAAACATTCAACTGTAAAATAAGATGTTAGACGGATAATACTTGGAGACAGATTTCGGGAACGTGATCTGATGATCTACAGAAGTAACACTGACTTGATGACGCATTTAGGGAAAAACTCATGGTGCTGGTTGGGCATATTGTATGCCGCCCAACAGTGGAGCAGTAAAGGCTGGTAACAAAAATGATCATAAACACATTACTACTCCATACTGGCAATAGGCTCACCACCTATTCCATGGGATTTAAACGTAACTGGTGAAACGTGGAGGTGGACTACATCCCTCTGCCTACCCCTTCGGGGATTACAGCCGAGATGATGTTTACTACTCCATACTAATAAAAGTACCACATGATCTCTGTCCTTTTGTTAATAAGATAGTAACCGAATATATGTATGTATTATATTCGTTGTGTATCTATTCGTTGCTTACGTAGTTATGAAAATAGTGCATGTCAGTGAAATTCCTTTCGTAGTGTTCCACGAACGCTGTGGCACAGGACTCTTAAAAAGTTCCACTGAACTCTCGTCGAAAACACAATTTACTGCTTGTTACATGCTGATAGCTTTAAATCGAGACAGCAGTTCACATAGATTACAACTTAACAGAACGGTAGCAAAAAGAAACGTAACATCACGCATGTAATCCCCGAAGGGGTAGGCAGAGCAGTGTAGTACACTGCGACGTTTCACCAGTTACATTGAATGACATTTAACAAAAGTTGAAATTTAACATAGGGTGTTACTTAACAAACCTAACAGTTCATGTGGGATGGCAGTCAGGGTGACACAATACAGGATACATAAATGAGTGCTAACATCAAGAAATACAACAAGAGATTAGAAAAGAAACAAAGAAGTACCTACTAGTTAAACATCCCTTGTAGCCGATGCATCGACAAGCGATTACCTCGGGTCATAAGGAAAATTGCTAAGGGTTGTCGGGATAATAAAAAGTAATAGAAACCTTCCCCTATTAACAGTCGTGTGCGATTCTCGATTCCGGTTTATTGCACATGTACCTACAGAATATATATAACAATTTTTTTTTCGACCCTTTTATCGTTCCACTGATGAACACGGACGTATTTTCAGAATGAGAGGGTTAAGACCATACCCCGCCATGCTGGTCAAATGCGGGTTGGCAGACTTCACACGGGTCAGAATCTTTTTTAATTTTTTAATTTTAAAATGTACAGGTTTCCTTTTGATGTATTCTTCCAATGTTACATGAAGTGATATTAAATCTTAAAATGCATATTTTGTAAAGAGGTAAGGAGGAAGGATAATACTAGCACGAATTCGTTGCTTCAGTACAGGCTATTTAATAGATTGTGCCTTAGATGTTAAGAAAATGGTCATCGGATCTGTAAAGGTAGAGATGATTGACATTCAGCGCTCTCTACCTAATCTCATAAGGACCCGGAGCGGTTAAAATCGTCAGTTTAAGTTCATTGTTGCACATAGCCCTTCCCTGGGCGCTTTTGCCTTATAATCCCCACGCTAAGCAAACAGGTTTGGAATCCGCGGCTTGTCACACCGCATTCGCTGCTGTCTTTAGACGTATTTAATAATAATTTTAAATAATAATTATTATAAATATAATTTATATAAACATACTCATAATAATTATAAATTATGCACCGTGAACAATGTACACTCTTGATATTCATATATCCAGTATTACCAGCAGCAATTTCCACTACAGTAGCAACACATGACATGTCACGAAACTCTTTGTCCGACTACAAAAAGGCAGTACAATGCATACAAAAGCGTAGACCTGCGGCGCACAAATCTTAATCTTAGCATTCATTATGGGGAGAAATGCGAACCTGAATTTATTCCCGCGAACCCCGGTTTATGGGGTAGCTTTACTTGCCGCTCGAATTAAACATTTTTTGCTTAACCGCTTTGTCGTTTCGCTGTTGGAGACCAACGTTTCCTTTCAGAATGAAAGGGTCAAGGGCGTAGTCTGCCACGCTGGACAAGTGCGGCCTGGCAGACGTCATGGGCTTTAGACAGCATATTTACTGGATGACTGTAAGATATGCAAATTTTCCCACTATATTTCTCTTCGCCGTTTTAGTAAGCGATATGCAATTTTTAAATGTACTTTAAATTTTACTAGTCAAAATATCGAATCATTTGTAAATATCTTAAACAATGAAATTAGTTCTAAGGCATTGCATTTCTAGTTAAACGTGATTAAATTCCAAATGTTGTAAATTTGTACTACGTCCAGGTGTAATTATTTAAGCAAAGGATTAATTGCTTTTTGAACATGTTTGTAAATTAAAATTAGCTACTGATATTTCGTGCAAGGATTGATTGGTTCTGTTAATACAATTAGACATATGATTAGGTAATTATGTATAAGCGACGCAAACATGTATGCATTTTTTATTAAAAATTCAAGTCAAATTTTATGAAAAAAATCGAACCTACATTCATTGTAGCGCACCACTGCTGCGCCAATGCGGCTTCCCACAACACACCTGGAACGGGCAATCGCTCCCGACTGTAATCAGGGAGCATATTACCCGATCGCCCGGCGGCATTTTTAATTTGCGAGAAATCACCATTCCTTTGGTGCTCTAAGCGTTTGACGAGACTAGATGATGCGGAGTGGGTACTGTTGTGAAATTTTAGGGTTCCGTAATATTATTGGGACACCAAATTACATCATAATATAAAATATATAGTTTTATGTAATATGCATGGAGAAAATGTGTCCATAATAAACTAAAGTTGGCTGTATGTAGATACCGAAAGACACGAAAACACATTTATATTGACTGAATTGATCTAAATAAGTCCAAATATGGGCTGATGGGAGATTCAGAAGTTTCCGAAACCGATGTGCGTATATCAAACAAGCGACGAATGTAAGTAAAAAAGCCAATTGTCTATCGATATACCTACGAATACTAATAATAATGATGCTTATTTTAATAATAACAATGCTAATGAAATTGCTAACCAAAAATAACAAACAATCAATAGTAATATGTTAACAGTAAAACGTGATGAAGCCGGCATCATCGTCTAACAGCGTGGACGGGGGCGGAGCGAGAAGCCGTGCTCTACGATACCCAAGTCGCATGCCCAGCGTGGGGATTATGGGCAAAAACGGTTCAGGGGATGCTTATGTCCAACAACGTACTTACACCGGCTGATGTTGATGATACTTATAAAGGTGAATATACATTTACATTTTAATATACATATTATATGAAATTATAATTGCTTGTTTTAAAAGTAACCCGTCACAAAAATTAAAAATACCATTTATGTACAGGTCACTAAATACTTGAAAGCCACTCGCACTTGTTCAGGTGATGCTTTAATTTATGCATAGTCTTGTGTTATAGATCTTAAAGACTATTTTTCATGAATTATTCTTCGTTGTAATGAAGATGCCGTGTTCATATTTATAAGAAGAGACGATATTGTTACGACTGACTATAACATTTTCTTTCAAATATTTCTTTAACCCAACAAAATCGTTGCTACTAGATCATAAATGTTTTTTCTCTTTTCCACAAGGATGCAGTATTGACGGCTGTCTAAGAGTTGGAGGATGTTTTGTTAAGATAACAATGAGTTTATATATTTTCTGTAACGTAATTATAGCCTTGAATATGATTCAGTGTTCATAAGATTTTTGAATATTTTTGCTGAACAGCTCAGTGGTTAAAAATAATGCTTACTTATTGGGTCTGAGGTTCGAGGCTCTGATACCTTAATTTAATTTTAAAAAATAAGGGGTAGGCAGGGTAGGGAGATTACATACTATAACATTTTTAATAAATGAATGAATAAAGAGATGAAATTAAGAAACTAATTATTGTTTCATTGAAAGTTATGCAATTGTAACACATTCGATATACGAGTATACTTTTCAAGGCTTTGAACACCTGTACATGAACATTAATTACGTCTATTCTCACACTTCCGTGTGTGCAACATTCAGATTTTTCTTCATTTACCTACATATAGATAATGGTATCTAGTTTCTGGTTGGGACTGGAGGAGTTTATAATAATTCTGGTTATTCGTTAGAGTGCATCACATTTCTCTATCTACCACTTCGGGGAAGTTTAGGCGTGATTTTATATTATATTTATAATGTTATCCCATACACCGTAAGCTCCTTTGGGATACGCCATCAATATTACGAGTACATTTATACCTGATTACAGGCATAAAACGTATATCGTCTCGGAACTTTTGATGACCGTATAAAAATAATCCCGAAAATTTATGGTGATAAGTAACAAATATAATTAGGTAATATAAGGGTTCTCTCAGACAGTACATCATTTGCTTTGACAGTTTTGTTTAGTACATCATGACGTAAAGGGGGCAAACAAGAAATTATTGAACAGATTTTTTTTGTTAATTTTTTTAATTTAAGACGCCTACAAAACAATTACAGGGACAAAAGTGGTTTGCAAGGATCCTATGCATTGGCTATGTGTAAACTGTACCTTACCGTTACAGGAAAGGGCGTGTGATAATATGTATGTATGTATATACGTTAGTGTTCTCCGTCGTTTTTTATAATTAATAGTAATAACAATACAACTCGTACCCGGCCATATGATTACAAATTGATCTGAGTCTATGTTATGTTAACCTGATACCTGTTAGCACACACCCAAATAAACACACATTCATATAAACACACATTCATATAAATACACATACACATAAACACACACAGCCACACACAAACATACACACACAAACATACACACACA
>DWME01001528.1:0-24379 GCA_018244795.1 Parelbella ahira ahira
GTATAGCTACCATCTGTGCTACCTTGCTGTATAATCATATTACCTTTATGTACACATGTAGCACACTGTATTTATATGTGTACATCTTAGCTTCCTCTATGACGACCTTTAGTCTTTATATCAAATTTTAATATCAACGAATATTTCCTAATTTGATTCCTGATCCATCGTTATAACACCAGCGCTCGGCGAGCACAGGCGAAGTGTCAGTTTTAGCACAGTGACCTATAAACGGGCGGAAATCAATAAGGTCGTACAAATGCAGTCATCTCATCCCCCGCGCGCTGGAGTTAGACAGATTCGGCTTTACACCAGCGTGCCGTGGGTGAGCTATTTCTGTTATAGCAGTTTAACTTGCAGTTACTGTAAATGTTAGGAAGGGAAACGTAATTAATGATTAATTCACTATTAAATGTCTCGTTGAGGGTTTATACACATGTTTATATTTGTACCATCTTAAGTAGTTTTTGGATTAGCCCGACTAGTTTTTGATCTACTTACACCAGGTTCTCCGTCATTACATGAACTCCCTGCCGATTGCATCGAGGTCACGGCGAAGACTAATTCAGTCGCCACCGCGACATCGCATTCATTGATTAATATAATATAGGGTATTTAAGTGTCACCGTATTAGGTATTTCAACAGTTACCAGCAAATAGTAAAATAAAAATATTTTTGCATAATTACAAGCGCAAGATTCCAAATTGTTGAACATACACAAAAACATACGTTTTTCATACATAGGTATGATTTGTCAATACAGACGAATGAAAACTCGAGTTAACCATTATGATCTTAGATTTTTACTCATTCCGTTAGTCTGATAAAAATTTTATAACCATGTTTCCTAATAGCAACCTTAAATAAAGGACTGATTAAATCGATTCTTTCTATGTACGTACATGCAAATGAAAAAACATTAAAAATGTATTATTACATTGATTATTACGAAATAAGAATATGGTTTAATATTTTCGAAGATTTTCCTTATAGAATGTACTTCATCACTACGTAATGTACTTATTCACTACGTCATCAACTTCACAGAGACTCATAGTGACAAAAAGTGTTAAATCGAACTGCTTTTTTCGAACACAGTCGCTCAGACGAAGAGTCTTGTGCCTATATACCCGGTTGTATACATTTGTGTTGTTATATTTATGACTATAAGTGTCACGGTACAATAAAAGACAATCTCATTATATTTGCATATGGGACTGGCCCGCTGCTCTACTGGATAGTGAACCCGACTGCTGAGGCTCGACTTCCATCCAAGACGCATATTTGAGTGTTTGTTCTGTCTGTTAATATAAAAAAATATTTATGTAAATACGCAAATATTAATGTAGTTAAAAATATTTATGTAACAAATTCAGCCTCTCACTCTGGGGGTATTGGGTTCAACTCCTGCCGCGCACCTCTTAACAATAAGTACACGGTAGGTAAGGAAGTAGTCGTTTTTTATTAATTACAATTACTATTGTAGATTATAGATAAGTGTCAAGATAATTCACGAGTAGTAACCCAAGGTTACAGACAGTAAGCTTTTTCGATGAAACAAAAGAAGTTGCAGCAAAAAGTCCAGTAACGTTTTCTATTATTTTGTCTGTCAACTTGAATGCGCGTGCGCACGTTTGTTTCGCAATGTTTTTAGTAGTTGCTTGGGAAGCCCAGCCATTAGTGACACATTTCGTATTTTCAAAGTGAGGAGTGTACGATAATATTAATAGGTATGTATATGAAAAGAGCGATTATGTACGTGAACACATCGTATACACTAAAGTTCCGCATATTTTCCACATACTAATTTCACCAGCCATGTTTATGACAATCTTTGTCTACTTCTTGTAGATTCAACATTTCCGCTTCCTAAAATAGTCATACGTACTTGTCTATTTGAGATACATTCAACCTCCTCTTATTTCTTACTATCTATATTAATAAATAAAAATAGAATTTACATTATATTTCATTATTGTTTAAAGATTGCAATATCAATATAATATATTAAAACTATTATACTAATATAAAATAGATCTTCAAAACAGACACCATGATTCAAAATGTCATTCCATTCTAAATTGCGGAATAGATAATTTTTTTAAATTAAAACGTGCAAAGTATCAACCTCACTTTTTCAACAACCGATTATGTGTAATCGATATTGGTTGTATTTGAAATTGTATTTTTGAAATGTGGGCCCATTTTAGTACGAGTATTCTTAGCCTGCCCATTATACGGCGTCCTATTTAGCCGGCGGCGACAAGGAGCGCCTTATCCGGCGACCTGGTTTTTTGCACTATTGGTGCTCACACAGTTTTATCTAAACGGGTTATATTTAAGTTTTATATATCCAGAATACTAGACGGCCTCTTTGGTCGATTGGTAGCAAGCGCGACTGCTAATTGAGAGATCCTGGGTTCAGGTTCCTGGATCCAGGGTTTGGTACTATGGGTTTTCCTATCTCACATTTTCTAGTAGAAGTTTCTAGCAGTAGCTGAGAATCTGGATTTATGTCTGGTGTATGTCAGTCAAATACGAGATAGCTTAATAATAGTAGTCGTTTCAATTGTTTAGTCCCAAGAGCGATAGGTCCGATTCACATCAAAACACCCTCTATTTACAGATATCCCTTTCGTGCATTGGTTCCAAACACGATGCAAACTATAGGAAGAGTAACAATAAATACCATCAGTGTGTTGTGATATTTTTTCAATTTTTAACGTAATGCTAAAGAATCTTTCAAGGTCAGCCTTTAAAAATCATCCCAGGAACTTGAGTAGGACTGTCTCAATCTAAAGTAGCGTATCGAATTCGTCTTTAAAATAAGCTATTCAACACAAAAGTACAATTAGTCTATTATTAATCGCTGTTAAAACTTCAAGAGCGACTCTTGCATTGAATAAAGAGCTTTATTCTATACGACATGGTTATACTATAGGGTCTTGCAAAACGTAAAGCTACCTAAGCATGACTGAAACGCGTTAATCAAGTAAAATATGGTCTACCATTTGCCAGTGCGCAACATAATTACTCACACACTTACAGAAGAAATTTATGCACATACATATACACGATATATAGTCATTTAATAAGTTAATCTTTTCGGCAAATTTAACTACCTTCTAGTAAAGATAATTCGTGCTTAAAAGGAGACTAGTAATTTACATATTATGTAAAATTATTTCTAAAGCAACTAAAGAATCTATAGATGCATATAGAAGTTATATAAAAGATACTAATATATTATTAATCATAAAGTTTGTATAAACTATATATGTATATGAAAAGACAAAATTGTTTGCTATCAGGACACACCCTGAGTGATAATAATATATAGTAATATGTAGTATAGTATGATAATATAGTAGGATCATACGGCTCTTATTAACGGTAGACCATGGGAATGGATGTAATCTGTGGGGGTACGTTACAATGGCTGTAGGATGAGGCGGCTCATGACATACCTATATGTAGTGTAGTAGTAATCACCCACACCCATATGTACTAGTTAAAGTATGTTAATTCTCTGATGATGACAATGTCAATAGGCGACGGTTACCACTTACCAACAGATGGGCCGTCCGTCTGTTTGCCATCTATAAAAAAATATTTCTGTGTACCTATTTCTTCTTTTTATAAATTTGGAAAAAAAACCTAATTTGTTAGTTATAATCTACAAATTAGGCATTAATATTTATTATTAACCAAAAATGGAACTATATTATGTACCTATAGTTCGAAACAATAAAAAATATTAAAAATTTAGCTTCAGTTAAAGGATTTCTTCAACTTAAATATACATAAATATAACCGCGTTCTATGGTGTCAATGGAGTTGCCTTATCAAGGACTAGAGTTGTACGTGCGGCAGTACGCAGCTAGACTTGGCGGGAGCGGGGACCCGGAAAGTGCGGGGACGGGGGGCACGGCTGACCCGGATAGCACAGGGTGAACAACCCCGACACGTGCCACTTTCTAAAAAGAAACGCGTCGCCCGCGCATCCTTGCGTGGACAGCTGGATCACAGCTTCTCTATTATGAGTTACTACCCATTAACACTCCAATATCGTACCTATTACGACGTCTCCATAGAATCGCCCTTTACACAATACGTGTACTAACATACGTTTTGCCGTATTCACTATTCGAAATTACCGCGCTTTTTAAATTTCGAACTTCTTGCGCAACACGAATGACTATCTCGTTGTTCGAGTTATTTATCGATGACGCCGGTTAATTCGGTTGAGAATTATCGTGTACCTACTTAAAAGTGCTTAGTATTATAAATTATCGTTATATTACAATCTCAGCGTTAATAAACATGAATAATGATGAAACTGTAAGTTGGTAATGTTTGAAATGAGCGCGCATAATATGTGGCATAATGCCGACTTAGCGATGTAAGTTACATTACACTAACAAACATAATAAATGCGATTTGGCGTGGGAAAATGTATTTAAACCGCGTACGAGCCGCTTTAAGTCATTCGAAACGTATCAGCAAGGCAAACGGAGGCAGCTAAGCATGTGTTTACGCTATTCATATACCTACTAGTACCAATGCTGGTAACTTAATAAATACTATATTAAATATTCCCTATGTTCTTCAAAAGAGTAAGGAGAACAATTCTACAGAATCTTCAGGATATTATGTCTTTAAATGTTTACTATCGTTAAATAAATATTTTACGGCCACGCTTTCAGCTGGAGAGGAGTTAGACGTATTGTAACATGACAATGTTGCTCACTGCAATCTCTTGTTTGGAACTGAAATGTAAATGCCACTATGTTGTATCATCATCTATCTTTTTTTAATCTATACTTAGTACTCTTTAATATATAATTGAACTTTTCGTTCTGAGAGGACATCTGCGCACAACGGTGGACCAATAAAAGGGTCGATGATGATAATGATGATGTTGTCAATTCGTAAGAACTGTTGTATCAGTGTTACAGAAGTCATGACCTGTACATAAATTTCATCATTCGCGTTACAATGACGCGGCTCCATAATAGCCTACGTAACTTGTTCTAGATCAATAGTATTCAGGTTCGTCTGTAGGTCGAGTAAAGCACGAATGCGCTTGTATGAATCAGATTTCCAACCGGCATCTAATTTTAATATGGCTTGCTGTTTATCGGACGAACTTTTTGCCTTCTTGCTGTGTACCTACGACTTGTTCTTAGATAAGGAATCTATGGTATTGTAGTTATTTGATTACGAAATTTTTATCAACTGCGGCGTTATATTAACTATATAAGTTAATTTCTATTTAATAGAAAAATATTTATAGGTATCTGATCTGGAACGGTTCTTACAGACAGAGCTATAATATGTATGTTGTGCTCATAATATAATTATGATATAATATACCAATACCTCAAACTTTAGCTATACTGTAATACCTGTATATCTATGCACTATTTCTCTGCGCAATATCTATATATATAGAGAAGCTGTATTCTGCGATCCCCTACTCTTATGCCCAGCGAGTGGATTAATGACAGAAACGGTTGAGGGGAGGCTTATGTCTAGCATTGAATATAAACAGGATGATGATGACATTTTGACGATGTACTAAAGATATATATATATTATAATATAGCTATATTACAATGAATATAGATATATTACAATTATAATGTTATTTGCTATAAGAACAGGATCCTACCTAATAGGACTTTTTTGCTCACAAAACACCCATTATCAAAAAGCGCGCAACAAATTGCCAAATGTGTACTAGCTGGTAACCCTTCATCAGCAGTGCTTGCAGACTCCCCGAATATTGCTGGTGGACGACAATAATCACAATAGATGTAAAGTGTGCGTTCCCCGAATGGTCGGTGTATGACCCCGCGCGACAGCGAGCGCAGTGTCCACACTGGCTGTTAAATACTCGGATAATCAGACCAAAATTCTCAAGCACTTGGTTTCAATTTTACCTCTACCATCGTCCAACGTCTACCAATAACGATATTTTGTCCTATCCTCTATAGCCTCCTATTCACTAATGATGAATGTTCATCTATTTAGGAAAATTATTGCATCATAAAAAATTATAACATAGTTGGTGAAAATTGGGAATACTACACGCCTGTATAGTAGATATATGAAGGTGCGACTAGATGCTCAGTGAGGCTCAAGACGGTTTCTGAGCATGGTGGTCGCGTGGTGCCACCACCGGCACGTAATGTCGCGTTATTGTAATGCGTTGCGCAACTGTTCCCCGCGCCACGTTGCCGCGCCGTCTGAGACCACTGCCCTCGGCCTGCGCCACGATCAGCTTCGATTTCAAGGGTGTACCATCAACTCATTGGCTCCGGATATCTGTAGTAAGGATCGACGGACTTATTAAATTGAATAAACAGTTTAATTTAATAGACTTTAATATCGATAAGCCAGTTTCCAAATATGTAACTAAGTACATAATATATCCTATTATATTAATGAGAAAGAATGATTGTTATAGACCGCCTGCTAAAAATAAGATTGTTAGATTAGATTGGAAAACGATAAGGACAATGTTGGCAAAATAAAATAAAAGTTTAATGTATCGATATAAAAACATTGATAGTGGCCACTCTAGACTGATATGCAAACTAATAATAATGTTCTATTTTTAAATTTCCACTGAAGCGTCGTATTACGTTACTTTTGACAACAGAATTATAATGATGGCAATAAACTTCGAGATATATCTTTTGAGTATCGTAGTTAAATGTGTTTATTTAAATTTTCTTTTTATACATTTATTTAATTAAGATTGTAACAGATGACTGAATTACCAGTACCAGTAATCGTAAAAGTAATAAGTGTTACACTTGTAGGTACGTGTAGATTTCTACAAATGTATGAAGAATGAAAAGAAAGAAGGAAGAAAATATTTGTTTCCATTAACAGGCACTACAGAATTGTTGAACTATATTAGAAAACAAAAAAACAAATATTGAAAGATATACATTATTGATGATAGTTCATAGATAATGTAGATATAAAAAATGAATACAAAAAGAGAAAACAAACAGTTTTGTCTATAGCTGTATCGTCTGTCATGGCGGAAGCATTAGCACTTCTGGAGGTCAATGAAACTTTTAAGGGTGATTGGTAGTACCGAGTGCACTGGCGGTAGTACCTCAAGTGTGATTTAAACATTTACTTAGCCATTGGTTTTTACTACTCACAGTCAGTACGTAACGATTTTTTTAAGAAATTGTGTATTAAAAATATTTATGTACCTACTAAGTACCTAAAGCTTTTTTATTTCATTTACGAACTGTAAAGTTTTACTTTATTTAAAGTTACTACTGCCTAGTTGAAGCAAGTGTAAAAATTTGGGTTTAATTTTATGTAAGTATTTAATAAAGTCTATTTAAATTCTTGGAAGCATACATATTAAGTTAAAAAAAAAAAATGTTTTTTTTTTCACGGTACTGAATATTGCATGATATGTTCCTAGAACAGTGCGAAAAACACACAACATTGCTGTTTTAATTGTAATTATTAAAAAAAACGTATAGCTACTTCGTCCTAAAAAGGTAAAGAATCGAACGGCCGAACAAAAAAAAATTGTAACTGTAAAGAATTAATCTTTGCACGGTCATCTTATAATTAAATTTCTACCAAATCGGTCAAACCCCCATCGCCACTTTCATTCGCGGAAAAAAAAACTGAACTGTTATAACACCATTAAGCAATCATCCACTATTTTCGATGCTGCCTTTCGTCGCGGAATAAAAAAAAACAACGATTCTACGAGGTCTGATTAACAACGCGTTTTTATAATGAGAAATGAAATCCATAGATTCAGGTAACGGTTAATCATAGACAAGCCAAAGTCGCTATTAAATGAAAATGGCGGATGGCTTTGAGTAAAGTTTTGTGTTGATGAACGTGATGGGTAGGCTTGGACGGGAAACTATAAAATGCATACGTCGCGGCACCGTGGTACAGTGAGATGTTTTATAAAATGCCTAGTAGCAATCCTCAAGTTAAAGAAGAATATGTTATCGGCAGTAGTTTTAATGGAACAAAATTAAATTGTGTCATTATTTTATTACTTTATTCAGAAGTTATCTAACTATTATATCAAACTCATTGCTGGAAATGTATTCCACAATAAATGAGTTTGACTTTGCATCTTTTACGTATAATATTTATTTCGATTTAATATCTCTATATACATAAAAAATGTAGGTATATTCAAAACGCAAGGCATTGCATGTCCCTCTTTGAACAAACCACCTATCAAGGCTTCGTATCTGAAGTCCATACACAACTTACATATCATTTTAATGCCTTTTTTTATTATGTAATCCATCTATCAAACAACAAAATAGAAAGAGTTCAATACAATAATATCATACTTATTTAATTGGCAAATAAGCGTCGAGGTGGTAGTTTCGCAATAAAATTATTTGCAATATACAAGTGTTATGATTTTTATTTTCTAAACATACATATGTTTGTGAGTACCTACTTTAGTCATAACAAACATTTTGTAAACATTGTAAACATCGCTGTCTGATCCCAAATTAGACAGAGGTTGTACTAAGGTAATCCGGCAAATTGCAAACCACACATTTATATCTTTCTTAATACAGGTAGAAAATATTTTGTTTGTGCTTTTCACAAAACATAGGCAGGCAGGGTAGGCAAGCTCACTGTCCGGGACGAACAAACCAGTCCCATAATATATAGAAGTTATATAGCAATTAAGTGTATAAATTTTACTGTGAATTGGACGGGGCTGTGCACTATAAAATATGTAAAGTAAAAACTATTGTGAATGCCTTTTCAATGTGTAATGTACCGATATGTAAAATTTCTGTCTCGGAAAGTTTTTAGACTTTACACGAAATACACATCACAGTGACTGCGACGCATACATGGACGTTTTCCAATGGAGAGCGGGGGCGCGGGCCGCGGGGGCCGCCGACACACTTTCTGAAGGGCTCTAAAACTACGGCTTTTGTGGCCACCTTTATGAGCCATCTATCCGTACACCTTTGATTTATCACGAACAGTTAACGCTACTTTTTGTTGCTCATTACGTTCGTGAGGCTTTTCAAAGGATTCCTGAATCTCATAAAACTATCGTCGGATAACTGTTTCGAAGCTAACATGTTCATGATGTAAATATTTGTACATATATACATTATATAATAAGTAGAATCGGTAAACTAGCAGTAACCGCTTTTATTTTTAATTAACTTTATTTGTGTAAACAGACTAAGGATTCACAACAAAGTTTTGAAATAAATATTTGCAAGCCAGTTAATGTTTCGTTAATGTTTATTGATTCATATCATAATCGTTAGCTCCATCCTACCTGTATCACATAGTCTATAGATACAATGGCAGGTAAAATAAGAATACGTTCATTACATTTTTTGTAGCGCGTATACAATTACAATGCGTACACGAAGGGAGGAAGTAGGATAACGGTGAGCGCCCGCGCACCGTACTGCCTGCGCAAGAACTCCTCAATATCTCATACCGTTCCCTCGTCTGCACCAACAATGTGTCATTAAACTAACGCCAGCGACAGAGCGCTCCCCTTCCCCCCGCACGCGTGCCACAGGCGGGCGACATCGCGGCTTCTAAGCAACAAATGACGTGTCTAGATGCGATGGACGATACAAATGATAGTGGATATCGCCGCCCCGCCCGCTCTGCCGTTCACAAGTTTTTGCGCTCGCAAATGGAAACTACGGAGACAGTAGGGTGAATCGAGGCCGCGGCACCCGGCGTGATGCTACGCTGATGTATCTTCGGCAAATGCGAGATCGTTTACCTCTTCTATCAATCTCACATTAAATTTTCAACGCTTTTGTCACGATCAATTGATATGTTTGCTATGATATCTGTTCTATCCTTGCGTTTTTGTTTCTTTGTCGAGGAATTGTACAGCTATAGAACGTAATGTTCCAGTATCTAATATTGTAGTTATATTTTTAAATAGTCATCATTTAATTTTGTAAAAACCTAGCTGTTACTTGTTTTATAAAAATAGAGAAACTATGTAAGTATATTCAGGTCAATTTAGAGATAACATAATCGTATTTGAATCTTAATTTAAATTTTAGTATTCATCCGGATACTTTGGCTTAAAACTAGCGCTGAGATTTCCTTGTTCTAGCTGTCAAAGATCGCGAATGAAAATAACTCGAGCACATTCGATAGAAACGGATGTAATTATTTAGGCAGCCTCGCATCGACACGCGATATACGCCGGGCTAAGCGAAAACAACGAGCAAACAGATATTCTACACGAATATGTATGATGCTTCACACCGAGACCTAAACGCGACACTTCATTAAAATTCTACGACGAGGTAGGAGTAGGCAGACGGTAGAATATAGCAACGCATTACAAAATCGTTTGAAATGGACACGAGATACAATTTTATACCGATATTGAACTTGACTGCGAGTATTTCGAATGATAATAGGCAAAACACGTTTTGGACTTCCTCTAAGTGTCGAGGGGACTGCCCGGCTCCACGGAATGCACCAGCTTGCGCAATCCCTCCGCCGGGCTCGAACGTATAACTCGAGGGAGACATAAAAAGAAATATTTTATTGCTCCGCTAAGGTACCAGCCCGCGAGCAAATTTCCACACAGACAGAGTAGCAACGTGTCACGAACATATATGCCTATTACACCAGTATTATAATTATATATGCGTTAAATTAATAGAAAATTCGAATTTTGCAGAAATTTCACAAATTCTAAATCGTACCAAAATATTCCTGGGTAAAAAGTATTTCCTAACCAAATAAAAATACATACTATTCCTCACTGGTATAATCGCGGGCCGCAGCGGATGTTTTATACGCTTGTATATAATAAAATCTCTTGATAAAATAACAGTAAGCAATATTCGCATCGCAGTTCAGATGTGTCCTTTAGTCACGTGCCGATCTATTATGGCGTAATTGTACATAGCTTACTCTCTGTAGAGATATCTTCTCCTAACTCAAATGCTCAGGCGCTAGAGCGCGGTGTGGGTACGTGTAGTTCGTCATTTGAATCCGTAGAGTTCCTCCGTGTACAGTTGAGAAGTACCGCCATACACTCTAACATACACTTGGCTTTAAAGCAGGCATAAAATTTGCATACACAATCCTTAATAGGCAGTTTAAGGCTTATGGTTATGTTTTCTTCATATATTTGTCTGTCTCTTCTAAATGTAGAGTTATTCCAAGGCGTATACCATACATACGGCTAATATTATTTAAAACGTCAGGTTAGAATGTTCTAGATGTTACTTTTTTGATATAAAAAATATGTCTTCAACGTTTGCTTGTTAATATTATTGTTTTATTTCGAATATTTGTATACATTTCCTAAAATTTTCTTTTCTAAAACGAAAACTCTCCGTAGGAGAGACAGTCTTCAAAAAAGTCGACATCGATTGTGATGTGTTGTTTACTTTTATTAGTTAGCAACTTTATACACCTTAAGCATCATCATCATCAGCTGGGGTCAACGTCAGGCCTACTTTAATGAGAATTTTATTTAGAGATTTTTTTTAATTTTTTTTTATTACTATGAGATAAATATGTATTGATCGACTGAGCATAAGGTGGCTCTCGGTAAAATTGCTTCTGGCTGCAATCCATGAAATATAGGATTCTCGTCGAACTCTATTGTGAACGAAATAAAAACTGTATGCCCCATTTAACATAGCTCATACCTCAATTAAAAATATTTAAACTGTTAACGAATTAATTAAAATACTGACAATCATAAGCCAAAAAAAGTTCATTTATATTTCCCAAATATAGATTTATGGTTTAGGTAACAACCGACACCAAGTCATACCATCTTGAACACATAGGTTAAGTACGAATTGATGGGGAAGTCAGAAATCTCCTAAAACAGGGTGAAAATATAAAGATAATGAACAATATAGAAACACGACACAAATGTAAAGAAAAAGATAAAGATTTGCCTACGCCTACTCCTAAGGGACCTGACGTGATGAAAAAATTATTATGATATGGTTTTTATAAAACACATTGTCCCAATAGTACTAATTTCTAAGTAAATTACATTAATGCTAATCTAATATAATAGTTCGGTGTACTCTATTTGTATATGCAATTAGGTTCATAATGTCTTAATGTTACAACTCATCGATCGGGCGAGCCACCGGGGACCAATTGTACGGACACGTGTTGCACCTATTTTACCATGTGTCCGATGTACAATGCAAATGTACGTGTAAAAAACATACTGAAGTCATTTATACACAACACGTTTTAATACATACCTATAGCGGTGTATACCGTCAGTTCCCTGTGACATTATTCTATTCATAGATGTCTCTGGGGTGTAACAGTTTCAATTGATTAATCGTTTATTTGATAGTACGGATTACAATATAGTTATGTAGAATGATAATGCTGCTCCTACTGTGTCAACTAAAGCGTATAATTTATATTATTTTATTCAGTGAAATTGCACTCAAGGAGGGATTTTATATTTAATTATTTTGATTAAAAATGCATTTTATTCAATAACATTAATGTGCAAAATAGTAGGTATTATTCTCGTTACAAATGTGTAATATTGAAAATTTCAAATGGTAAATTAGTTAAATGTAAATCGGTCATGCTTGAACGTCATAAATCGCTTAGGTATTTGTTTGTACTGTTATACACAGTACTCTCTACCTATCCTACTAACAAATCTACATTAAGTCTCCTGATTTGAAGGCTCTTGAATATATACATATATAGAATATTTCATCATCATCACCTTCAGCCTGTCTCAGTCCACTGTGGGTCATAGGCCTCATTTGAGGGATTTTCGCCCATAACCCCCCTCTGGGCACGCGGGTGGGGCATTGTACAGATGTTTATTACGAACAAAACATTAGTATACAAAGAAGCACTGCGAGGGCGCGCTAGGCACAGTTCAAGAGCAGTGGGTGTTAGTGCGCAGTGAGCAGAGTTAGAAGGAGCGCGAAGGTCGAGAGACGCCCACGCTGCCAACATTGACAGTTAGGGTGTCCAGCCGGGCTTATTATTTGAGACTGATCAGTCTAACCTCTGAAGGGTGCCTTTAAGGTATTAAATGTTGCTAACATATGGAAAAACATGAAATTATTATTGTAATAGTAGGAATGGGCTAATATTTATGTATCAGTATTTGCTACTCCACAACAGATGGCGTTGTGCGACGTTGATAGAATGGACGTAATAAGAGACTTATAAACTAGTGGAGTTTTCTTAGCGAAGGGTTAAGACTAAATCTAGATCACCGGGCCATCTGATAGCAAACGGCACCCATTCTTACAACACTACAGCAGTGGTTAATGCGATATAGGTTTTATAAAAGAGCTTTACAATTGTTAATAATATTCGTCTTGCGGGATAAAGTTGACCTTTGGCGACGAAACCCTTGTCCTATAATGGAGCGATAAAAGAATTGATGATAATGATGATGATGACGGTGACGATTGATGTATTGCATATCAAAAAATATTGTGTAAATACTCCTAAATACTAATTACATAAAAACGTTTGTTTGTTCAGAAAGATTTTACTTGTACAAATTAAATGACATGATGATGGATGTTGGTACGAACATAATGAATCCTGTATGTGTTTAGAATAGATATGCTATCTGTAGCGCCACACCATTCGCCACCAGGGCTAGTTACACGTGCTCGTGACTAGATACGACGCGATAAAGGAGCGTCCAACAATGTATCTGATGAATTGCAGTTTCATGTTCCAACATTATATCACAACGCGCATAATTCCGTGTACTGGCGCCACCCTTTGGCGGAATCCGCAAACCATTTTAGCTCTAACAACACTCGGAATAAGACATATAATAAAATGAGATCGATATACATATATGTATAAGACCCTTATTAATTTATGAACGTTGTGCTCCACCTATTAATTGCACATAATTGTAAAGATTTAAATGGTTATATATATTTTTTTATTAAATTCTGTTACTATCATGAAACAACTTTGTTATGTGCCAGTGACATCTCTTTATTTATGTATTTTTTACAACGAACATATTTTTTTAAACATACATGAGATTAATGTCATAGATCAATATTTCTGACTTTAAAAGTATAAGTACATATAATTTTATGATTTGTGGATTCGCGAATTTGATGTCAATAGAGTTAAAACTTAAAGTTATAATACCGTGTAATGTGCGAGAATGGTTACATAGAAAGAACGCCTTGGTCCCGACAAACGTCTGTCCCTTGAACAAAGTGAAGCAGGTAGTGTGTCTAATGCAATTAAATCATACGACTACATCGGATGACATCCGCACCTCCCGCGCCAAGGTCTTCCACGATCATTACTTCTACTGTATAATTTCATTGCGTTCTATATACACTACCTAGGTTTATATATTATGTTAGGTACATATATGTTGTTATATTTGGTAAAGGCGCTCAATAGAGCTGAATTGTTCCCAGCAGTTGACTGAGACAGGCCGATGATTGTAATGACGATGATGACGCGGATATTTTTCTCGTACCACAGACATTTAAACGTTATCAATTGATTCGGTTATAGTTTTAAGATTTGAATAATATTTGTGTTTTCGAACACTGTAGCCTGTGGTTGTCGATATCTTGTTAACAAATTTCATTAGATCCTTATATTTTTAAATTATCCCTTGACATCACAGTAAAATATTTTTTTTCTAGATTATTGGAAATTACACAGTTTATCATTTTTTGTTGCGTAGCAATTGCGACCATTCAGGCAGTTGTTAAGAAATCTATTTAGGAACATATTAATGGCAATTGCAAATGGAACGATTCAATTTTTAATACATTGTTTCAATGACTAGGTACTCTCAATATAATTGTGTTTAAATTGAGGGTTCCTACAAATTAGCACAACAAGTCTTTGAGGTGGAAATCTATATTATATAATTATGAGGGATTGTTAAATCAAAATGATTAAAGTCAATTTGGTTACCTATGAGTTTGTCTCTGTCTACTGCTGGACATAGACCTTCCCTTAGGGAGTAAGTTCTATCGTTGGAGAGATTATATATGTGGGGCTACACACTTACTGCGGGAATAATAATCCCTATAATCAGTGCCGTGTTGGTGTGTAAAATCGTATAGAGAATTACGAAAATGCTAATAACATGATAGCGAGACCCATTAATTTTTTTTATTATAATATCAGTGTTATCAAAATGTTATGTGCATTAATTAAATAAATTAGCATATATTTCACACAGACGCCTCCCACGGCTGCTGCCTATTGTACGATACTAAGCGCGTTGTAAAACAACATTTTTGCTCATTTTTCACATAAACATACTACATATGTACGTACATAAAAACTGTACGATTATAATTGAACATAAAAATATAAATACTTATATAACTGTATGCATATAGCACAATATTTTGTGTTCCCGACCGCGCCTTTACACTGCCCGACCTGGGTTACGTTTTTCAGCATTTCCTACTTTCGCATTTTCAGCGCTCCGCCGGTATATAGGTCATCAGCAATGCGTCAACTGAAGTTAATATTTTAAATATATTTATGTGCGAGGGACGGACGTATTTTCAAATTATGAATATGGTTTGTGGATTGCATGACCTTTGTGTACTTACAATACGACCTTTGTGTGTTTTCAGTTTTAAAAGAATTTCATAATATTGAAAAGTTGTAGCTTGTAGACTTGCCGAAATTGTCTGATTATACGGACGTCTGAACATATTCTATAGAGTTGTTTTTAAATAATAACTTTGGGGGTTGATTTACAGAAAATATTCTTTGGAGCTCGTAGTTTTTCTTCATAATTGAAGCAACAGTAAAAAACTAAACGGCTTAACAGTTATGATTACTGATACCCAACCTGTTAAAAGTGGACTTTCATAGGCTGATGATAATGATTATCTATCATTATCATGTCGTTACTAAAGGTCCATATAGATCGGCAGAGAGCACAGAGTGATAAACATCTCTATCCTTACTTTTTCTTCTCTTCAACACGTTCAAGTGCAAGCGTAACAAACATACAGACAAAATATATTTCATATTTGTAATATTAGTATACTTCGCCGTAAGAGGCACATTTCGGTAACACTGTGCTACGTAAGAAAAGCGAACAACGTTTAGAACGTAATTAAAATTTACATCATCGACTTTATCACATCAGCTATCGTTTCACTGCTGGACGTAGGCCTTTCCCAAGGTGTGCCACAACACCCGATCCTCCGCAGCTCTCATTCAGCCGCTACCACCTGCCTTTTTAAGATCGTCGCTCCAAATTTACTAAAAGCAATTTTATTCAGAAAGCAGTCCATCCATCCATCTACCTATCTTATAGTCTTTGGAAGTGATCAGGCTAGGAGTGTTTACCCCGGTCCCAGAATCCAGCTCAAGGTCGGTGAAAGATCCAACCCTGAGACTCTACTCATAATACGTGTAAGAGGAGTTTAGACCATAATCAGTCACTCTAGCCAAATGTAACCCACATCTACTTATGCAGAAGTCTCCTAGAAGTTTCCTGCAGAAGTTTCCTATGCGTTTTCTTTTATCCTTACGCGATGTGATATTTAATCATAAAAGGCACTTACTTTTATAAAGAGAGGCACGCTAGGATTTGAACGTGGAACTCCGGTCTGCCCCATCCCGGCCCGGCTGAGGTTTGAGTTGTAAACCTATAGGCCATCACTGCGTCCACGGTGTTCTGATATAATAGGCAAAATTCGTATAGCAGTAATATATTTTCCAAGTATTAAAAGATTTGTCGTTGAGTAATTCGTGTTCCGGAAATTGAATAAGGTCGATCTGATAACCTTCTGAGCTGTTGGGGGGCACAGACGACCTTATGTATCTTAGATCAATTCGTTGTTTTCTCTCTGTGTTTGTATAAGACAAATATTTTTTTTTTCAATCCTTTTATCGTTCCACTGCTGGGCATGTCCATAACAATCAATGAGATAAATATATAGGAAAGAGTTAATTTTTAGATAAGTATTGGTATTCAAAAACACAATAACATTGATAGAAAAAATATACCTTCTAGTTAATTTATCTAGTGGAAAACATGACTGTTAAAAGAATGCTAAATGTTGTTCTACGTATATTTGGTTATTCTCTAATGATTGCTAGCTTCCTTGATATATTACTACGGTCATAGTATTTAATAATATCATATCAGCGAGAGGTTCCGTGTTCGATTCCTGCTCGGGTAACATTAGACTTTTAAGATTTGAAATTCTTAGTAGTACCTTGGAGTCTGAATTTATGCCCTGTCAATGGCAATAGGCTCACCATCTATTGCATTATGATATGTAGTGCTACATATTATGTTTAACCTTATAAATTTAACGTGCGTCTTCTATATACATAATTTATTATGTTAAAAGGTCAACAAATAACTAAGTAACAGGAATAACTAACACAGGAGTAACTAAAACAATAAATTTTAAATAATACTTAACAGAAATACAATATAATTATAATTTACGTTTTCAAAACGGTGGCGATCCTCATTACTTGGCAGGTAGTGCGTTGACCTTGACCACGAGGCTCACGTACGTTTACACGTGGCACTTGAAACCACCCTCGTGTGCTAATACACATAAGGGTGGATTCGAGGTGGCACTTTATATAATTAATGCAACGACTTTAATAAACTATACCGTTGACTAAATATATGTACCTACACATATTATATATATGTATATATATATATATATTGAAGAAGTACGGCATGTCTGTAAGGATAGAGATATTTGGCATTCGGTTATTCTCGCCTACCCCGTTACGGACATGGCGTGATGATAGAATAATAAAAAACTTATTTCTAGAGAGATTTTGTGATTTTCTTTCGTTACTGAAGTAGGGAACAGAGTTTTCTATAGATCAGTATGAAATGTTTTTTCTTTGATATATGTATCACAAATATGCACACTTTATAATTTACCTATGATGTGTGCTAAGACATATTATGAAATATGCCAACCCAAACTTGGCCAGCGTGGCAACCCATTGCATAAGCTTACCTCATAATAAGTAAACACTGGTATCAAATAGTAGAACTGTAAAATGGTTGAAGATGATCCTGATAATGCTGCTACTATAGAAGAGCTATTAGTGTAGCACGCGGGTACGTAATAAATTAGCGATTGCAGTTCCAATTAACTTGTATTACCTAAATTAAATACAGGCAGGCAGATGCTGGATGCGAGAAGCCGAAGACAGGGTGCGAGGGCGCTCATTGGGGGAGGCCTACGTCCAGCAGTGGATTGAGACAGGTTGGTGATGACGATGAATTTTGTACTGTCTCGTTGGGCGAATACCAACAAGAACGACTGCCGATCGAGAAATCCTGTCTTCGACAGCCTGGTTGGCCAATGCAGTTAGAAAAACTCAACTCGAAATTGCCAATAGAAGCTCGGATTTGAGCCCGGTACATGGCAATAGGCTCACTCCTTACTCCAACGTGGACCATAAAACTAACGGGTGAAACATGTGAGTGTACTACATTTCTCTACTTATCCCTTTGAAGAGGTATGGGCGTGATGTTACGTTTTGATGTTAGGAAAATACTCAAGTTATTACACAATAGAATAAAAATAATAATAATAACAAAAAACTAACGAGTAGTCGTATAAAAAATTTGGTTTACATAATTACATATTATGTAATTTAAAACATTATAATCATTCAATTACATGTTACAAGTGAACAAGTATAATTTTTCCGTACTATGTATGTATTTATAGTTTAATAAAATGCCGGCCGATTTTTTTTACCGCAAATTTACTAATTTTAATTTAAAATTACTTCAAATATGACTTTAAGTAAATTATAAGTGTTAAAAATTTAATTTTTCGTTTTAAGTTGGAGGCTAAACACTAAAAATTATTAATATCCATTAATTTTCGTTGATGAATAATTTGCAGTATTTTTGATAGAATGCCGAATATATTCCTCGTATATTCATTAAGTAAGGGCAAACGTGTTGTAATAAGAATTATATAAAAATTTAATAGCTGAAATTTTTCCGTATATAGTTGATATGTACAAGGTAAAGTTATTGAACTTAATGTTATCAGAGATACTCTTTTTTTTATAATTTTACCTCATGATAACGGAACGGAAGACTTTACTACTGATGTAGATTTTACAAGCCGTAGTACTTTTTTACGTCAACAGTCGATATATTATGATATTGTGGTAATGTTAATAATATGTAGAATGCAATTATTAAGATTTTATAAATAGTTGGATTTGACACATCTGTGGAGTGGTTGCAAGCGCAACTGCTGATCGGGAGGTCCTAGGTTCAAATCCCGGGTCGGATAGTATTGGATTTTTCTAAATTATAATTTCTAGTAGTTACTCGGAGTCTGGATCTGTGCCCGGTGAATGGCAATAGGCTCACCACCGATTCCATGGGACTTAAATGTCACAGATGAAACGTGGGAGTGTACTATACTCCTCTGTCTACCTCTTCGGGGATTAGAGGCGTGATTATTACGTTTATAAAAAGTTAGCAAATAAAACAAGCACCTTTAAACTTAATAGTACTACTAGAAATAGAGCTCAATTATCAATAACTTTAAAAAGTTGTAAGAACATGTGATAACCTTGAATTTGTGTATATCTCTTACATGATAGGCCGCTTTAGCTCATACTTGAAAAAACGACAGATAAGTTTGATCCTAGTTTAGCTAATTGTTGTAGAAATGAGTCGGTGGCTCAGCCCACGGCCGAGTGTGGTCGATGACGCTGCCACCCTTAAGGATGCCCACTTCCTTGTCGCTGATTACGGCTTGCCGTCTAAAAAAGTACAATCATAGTGCTCTTCGGCGCGGAACGCACTGGCCTCATTTGAATACAAACGCAATGCGCGTGCGCACACACCCTTAACTCAGCACAGATACAGCGAGCGCACACGTAATCCGATCCTAACACATACAACATTGAGTTGAAAATCGTTCGCTGTACAGTAATACGTGCCCTCTTTTCAAAGTCAAAAGACGAGGGATTCTCGCGCGCGAGAACGGGAGAGAACGACGGCCGAGAGGGACGGAGGACGTTAAGGGCATTCACCGCGTACCCCGTGGGTTGACTAGCGGAGCTACAAATGATGTACCAGCACATAGATGCCTTTCTCTATTTAGGTGCGCACGAGTTTCGAAATAGTGACCGTGGAAGTTTTTGTTGGGAGGTGAATCCTGTTTGGGTTGCGTCAGCGTTAAGTTCGGCTACAGCCGCGAGAATGTCCGATGCAGGTGTGTTGAGGCGCCAACCTTTCGAATGACCAGCGCGCAAGCAACTTTTGGTAAACGCATCATATTACGCTACCATATCCCAATGCGTCATTTATTAATATTCCTATAGCATTCTAGGGTGTATGAAAAAAATATATTTTAATCTAATTGTACATAATCTGAATAGATAACACATGCCCTTGTAAACAATCGATATTTAGGTAGATAATGCTCAAATTCCTATGTTAACTATTCAAATTAATTATAATTAGTTCCCATCTAATTTAGCTAGCGTTCAGTTGTAGACGATTATTGTTTTATTAATGACAGAAAAAAACCAAAGAACTGTAATGTTTATTTCGAAATATTACTGTCGTTCTAATTACATTTATAGTTTTTTCTACATTAAAGAGCTATGGTTTAATATTTTGTAAGTAAAGAAGGCCAAAGAATAAGGTATTATTCGGCAATCTACATTAAATTGTCATGGTTATGAATTTCACTTGCCTACCTGGACACTTGGGGTAAAATATACTGACAATTAACATTGTGGTTATAGAGTATGGTAGTTAGATTGACGTAATATCTGTTGAATGAAGTTATGAACGCCGTGAAGTTTAAGGAACTTTATAACAATTCGATAATAATGGAAGTTTGTGTGGTTTACCCATACTTGTTCAAAAACAAGTTTTTAATGTCAATATTAATAATCGTTTTTTTACAAAGCAAGGTTCCATTTTCAAAATATCAAAAAATGTTCAGATTTGTTCTTTAAATGGTTCATTAAACCTTACAATTAATTATTAATTAATTGCACCAATATTATTTCGAACGTGATCATAAATATAGCTTTTTTGGGCTAAATTAAAGGCACATTTAGTTTTTTTACAGTTCAACGTTGTTTTATTAATTAAAATAGTCATTTTAACCAGTTTGACTCAGTTAACAATGAACAACTTATCTTTTAAAACATATACATAATATGCATAGGTAAACGGTAGGGATTTTGAAAGAAAATGTAGGAAATGACTGTAATAAACTAAATAAACCAATAAAATAAAAATACCCTTTTAATGCTTGGATACAGTAGCCGAAGTTATAAATTTATCAGATAAAGTTACGTGCCTTTAAAAGTGTAGAATGCATAACTTTTCGATTTCTAGGAGAAAGTCCGTTAAGATAACTCGATACATTTTTAAAAGTAGAGCCATGAGAATTTAACTGTCAATTACTGTTACCCAGTGGATATGTAGAGTCACGGCAGTTGGCGATATAGAGTAGATTATTTCTAAACATGTAGAAATATAACATCAATGGTATTATGAACTCTGATATATTTATCAGTAAGAGATTCTCTTAATGGTTGCAGTAGGAAGTGTTCGAGACAAAAGTTACCAATTGTAGCTTAACTTTACATATTGTTTTCTGTTCTTCAGCCGCTCAGGGCTACGACTGCGTCAATGTGCAGTTATGTCAATCAATGATGAGGCATAAACCCGATTGACGAACGAATCATCTACATTTTGTCAATTTTGATTTATATTTCGATCACTTTAAAATACTCGAAAATAATGATAAAGTGTAGGTATAATTTTATAAATTGTATTATGAAAACGGACTCGTCAAATAGTATTGCTGGTACATTTTCACCCATCGTAATTTCGTTTAAAAGTATTTTCTAATTCGACTCTCCATTTATTATTTAAATATCTGCGCCAATATTCTTTCTAACCACACGGCCACGTGACGGAGGAGACGCGGTTTCTTATAATTGTGTTTATTATGAATTTATTGGCGTTGCCTTGTATTTTGTAATAATCGAATACATAAATCGAGGAAAGATCGAATATTATTCGATACTTGCTAACTAACTGATTGGTAGTGGTGGTTACAGTTTGAGTCCTAGAGATATCTTTTCCGTCTCAAACCAAGTTTTCCTTTTCATAAGAGACGGTAAATTTTTTTACGTGTCTCGGTATGATTATTAATAAATGATACATCGGGGACATCCCTGTTATGCGGGCATCTGTTCCCAAAGAGAGCCTGTGCAATGGTAACGAAACGACTAGTAACCTTCAGATATATATACATACATATTATATATATGAAAGAATATTTTTTAAATTTGCTGTGCACCCAGGAACAAATGCTTGTTTTCTTCACAGAAATATTTACCCTGGATGGGAATCAAGCCCACCATTAACGGCTTGAAAGTCAGTCCAATGGCCAGTGAACACTAGCCACTGGACTAGCCATGAATAATATGTCCAAAAAGCTTCGCTAGCCACATGCGAGGACTGTTACAATAGCGGTGCGTAATACGGGTAGGAGAAAATAAACAGTTCGCTTCCAATGTTTGTAGTGTTCCGCGATGGGTATCGATCGCTGCAGATAACTAGTTATAGGTAGGCGACAAAACTACCCTCTCACAGATAGTATTACCACCTTATTGGCGGGTAACAGTGTATATATTCGTTTAGCAGCTTGTTTGTCTGCGCGGTGGACTGTACCGTGTCCTGATGCAGGGTGGCTACCACCCATCGATGTGCTGATATCGCCCGCATGGTGCAGTCGCAATCAATTGAGGGGGTGCGACACCTAGGCTGCAGATTAGATAGAGTTTTCATCCAACGTACGCAGTATGGCGTGCCGGCTCATGAAAACTGAAAATTGTAGTATTCAGTTATTGTTACAAGTTTTTATTTCTATTTATCTTAGAAGTTCTACTGCTAAACGATATCGTACTTAATACTATTCTAAATGTAAGTAAGCCCATTAGGCAATAGGTTCACCCTCTATTCCATATTCTATGAGACGTATAGCCGAATTGGTGAAAAATGGAAATGTACTACACTCTTCTTCTGACTCCTTCGAGGAAATACAGGCGTGATATGTTAGTTATCTTATAAGAATTTTCCATACATAGATGATATTTGAAAATATTTGATTTTCTGATTTCATTGTATACGTTGCAATTATACATTAGTATAATTACTAGATTTAACATGTTTTAGATTACAATTGAATTTCCAATTATAAGTCAACATCATAGAGGTCTTTCATGGAAATCTTGTGTATTTAATACATAACCAGCAGGGAAAAGCTGGTTGTACGAATTTAATTTACGAAATCGAAATTGGTTCACCGAGGTCGTAATAGACAAGGAAATTACTTGCATAAAAATGTCATATAAAACTTTTAATATAAAGTACCTACCCTGTTCTAAGAATGTGTCCTGCAGGGAAATAATAAGAAATAAAAATAAAAAACCTTTTGTAGTTGACATATTTACGCGACAATAATACAAGCACTCGGTGGCACGTATAAAACATATATAAAGGAAATGATTATTTCTTAGTTCAGTTATAAAGTCTCGCCGAGAGTTATTCGAAACTATCAGCGAGAAAGTCAGGCATTACGTTTGTAGTAGCTATTACTGGCAAAACGCATTGAGAATTTACAGCCACTTTTTCCTTTCAATATCTCTTACTAATTACAAGTAGGTAGGATACTTGAACGGTGCGACATTACTTTAAATACGAATTTTCTTTATTATTATTACAGATCTCCCACTTCACTAGGTCTCTTACAGGGTAGGTACAGAGCATCAAGTGTCAAATTTCTCTATTCTTACAAAACTGATGTGTTTCTTTTACGTTCATCATACATAGGTACATCCTTGTATTAATGAATAAATATATTTTTTACTTACCCCAACAGATGATCCTCTCCACGATCATATACAGTTAGAATATTGATTAAAATATAGACAAGTGTTGCCACAGTTACATAAAATACGCTTAATAGCAAATGAACGTAATTTGGCCTTGAAGAGAGTATTTACCGTATATGAAGAGTGACGAATGTGGAAAAAGCATGTTAGGTCTTGATCTTGGTGCTCTCTGCCTACCTTATTATAGCCCAAGCGTGACGATATAGCCATAATAATAATTTAGGCCTAACTTTAAAAAACCAAAACGTACATTAAAAATAAATAATAGTTTAAAAAAACTAAAAAACACGCTTTTATTGCTAATCAAACTGAAAACTATAAAATAATTTCAAAGACAAAGAGTTCAGTATGACAGTAGTCGAAGATCAAACAATCAATCAGAGTAAAAGCGTGGGG
>DWME01001529.1:0-24378 GCA_018244795.1 Parelbella ahira ahira
AATCATCATCAACATCATCATCAGCCTACTCCCGTTCACTACTGGAGATAGGCTTCTCCAATGGCACAACACTGAGCTTGATCTTCAGCTCTTCAAATCCAACCGCTGCCAGACAATTTGCGTATATCGTCTTTCCACCTAGCTGGAGGGCGTCATACGTTACGTTTACCAAGATATGGTCTCCACTCCAGATTACGTCTAATTTCGGAGCAACCTGAAATTTGTGGATTAGATCTCATCGGGTTGTATCTGACTGAAAATGATTTAATCTAACTTAACACTGTAACTGTAACTTAACCAGACTAGATTACATCAAAAATCGATAAAGACACTCTCAAAATTGTTTACGACAGCTGTTTAATTTTTAAAACAAAAATTTTGAATTAGTTGGAATATCCTTCATTGATCCCACAAAGATAAATAACTTCACAAATACATAGATATTTAGTATGTAAAATCACGCCTGTAATCGGCGAAGGGTACACAATGGAGTGGAGTGGAGGAGTATATTCCCACATTTCTCCAGCTACGCTTACGATCCACCATGGAGTAGATGGTGAGCCTAATGTCATACACCGTACACAGATTCAGACTCTGAGTGACTATTGGAAATTTCTGCTAGAAAATCAAAAAGCGAAGATTAATATTTTAAACAAACTAAAAATTCACGAACAACGATATAAAAGAGTAATTTCAGTGCTATTAAAATTGCTTAATACTTCGTAATTACAATATTTGCTCCCATAAGCGCCTTTGAAAATTCAGGAAGTTTAATAGGAGAAAGTTAAATAAAAAGTTGCCTTTGAAGTTCTTATAGAATAATCAATTTTCAAAAAAACTCTAGCCTAATTAGTTAAAGTTTTAATTCTAAATGAAGGCATCTGTTTCGGACGTGGAAATATTCTTCGCGGCAGTAAAGTACTTGTTTCATATCAAAGTGGTAACCAGAAGCGAATAATATTTTATAGCACCGTTTCAATAATATCTGAAAATGCGATCCAGTGGTGCTATTAGGAAGCATGCTTATTATTCCTGTGGAATAATAACAAATGTCAATTTTTATTTCAACCTATAAGCCTCGATTCATTTTTTTTTGTTTTAGTTGATCATTCAATCATCCTCCATCATCTATTTTTATCAATCTTTTTCTATTAATAAATTCTAATCATCCAATCATTTTTTGGTTTCAATTATAGTAGATCAATTTATCTAAACCAAAAATGTGGACCTTAGATATATTAATAGTTACTCCTTGAACTTTATATACATATAATTATACCTATTTACAATAGTAGCAATCTGAATTGCACATTTGACAGATTTTTTGGCTGTCTCGTTGGTGTAATGGTAAAGTGACTATGACTGCTGAACTGGGCTTATGGGTTCAATACAAACATTAGACAAATAATTGGCGCGATGAGTACGATTACGTTTCGAGCTAAAATCTATATATATGTCTAGATGTATTATAATGTAATATACGCTTGTAATCCTCGAAGGGGTAGGCAGAGTAGTGTAGTAATGTGGCGAGGAGTGGGATCACTCCTAGAAATTCTGGATTATAAAAATCCAATAGTACCTACCCGACCCGGGATTAGAACCTAGGACCTCTCGATTAGGAGTTGCGCTTGAGAAGTATTTAAATTATAGCTTACCAAGTATTTAGGTAGCACTTAGGATCTGCCTAGTCTGGGATAAGATGGACGTGTGTGAGTTGTCATCATTTGTTGCGGTTAATATTTATTTACTTATTTTTTATTTATTGTATCCTCTAAAACGTAGGTAAGTCGTACGAGAGGCGGAATTAATGCCGAGTGGCATTCTTTAACAGTAAACCTTGTATAAGTTTTGTTTTCAATTGTTTTTTAACATCGCTTGTAACTTACTCGCTTGCGGTATGACAAGTTGGCGTAGGACATGCAAAATTTCTTCTCAGCAATTACTCGAGATACTTATAAAAAGAAGTTCTTTAATTGAAGTAAGCAAATTTTATCGAACGGTCCATTAAAAACGGCTCGGAGCAAAAGAAAAGTTTTTTTTTTTGGAAAGGTGGAAATTTCCATAGTACTTTGGTCTTGGCGTTTGACGTTAAATTCTATTGTAAAATTATTCTCGACTTTTAAGAACATCTCGCCAGCAAGCATTGGGCGCAACAATATTTAAAAAAATATATATAATACATACATATAATTAAATATTACCGGCTGTAACGGTAAAAGAATCCATGTGATATGATATCTGAATATGAGGAGATCTGGACAGCATGGGTTTCTCCCTGAAATTCTCTAAGGCATGTGAAGTCTGGCAACCCACACCGAACCTTTGGCAGACATTAAACCTTTTCATTTTGAGGGGAGTCTCGTGTTTTACAGTTGCATGAAAAAAGGATTGATGATGGCGATGATGAATGATTTTTAATTAGGTTTCTTTTCGGATTTAATATTCTCTTGTTCAATATTTGAAGTAAAGGAAATTTTTAGTCTTTCAAACTCATAAAACGGAAATTTACATTTCGCAATCACTTTAATTCTGTAAATCGCCACTCTTTAAATTCAAATGTTAAAAATTCACAGAACACCAGTTTTTATGAAACATTAAGGGACGTAGAAAAAATGGATAAATATAATTATTATTAGTAAGTCTCGGGATACTTTATTACATAAACCAGGGTAAAAATGAAAAAGTACGAATTATCACTCTCACTTTTAATACTTAAGTCTCAGTTTGAAAACTCCATAATTATAACTTTATTATAAGCTAAAACATTTTGTAGAAAATTAGTTCGTGAGTCATGGACAGTCTGTATCGTTGACGGAATTATTATAATGCTTAGATTTACTTCTAATGTATGAATCTTCCGGAAAAGCTGCGTGAACATTATATATACTATTGTTTTAAAATTTGAAATAATGCCTACGGATTAATTGATACAAATTTAATACATGTATCACGCCGGTAATACCCGAAGAAGTAGGCAGAGTAATTAATATTGTATACTTCCACGTTTCACTAGTTACTTAATAGCAAGATGAACATAGGCCGTTAAAAGACAGGTAAAACATCATTTTAAAGCAATTTTGATGCGTTTGTTTTTTTCTATTTCCATTGAAATTTTTATAAAATATATGATTTCGTAAATATCGCATACAATAATTTTATTATCCTCGCAAATCCCGAGGCACTGACAATTTAATATCTTTAATAAGGAAAAATGTATTACTTGTATAAAACGAAAAAATACCGGATACTAACTGAAACGGTGGAGCCCATTACCGTGAACAATATGAAAAGTAAATCGAATAAAAAGAAAGGTTAGCGCGCGAAGGATGAAAGTTTACGGAACAAATCATAGTTGAATTACGTTCACCTCAAAAACAGAGCAGATGCGTAAAAGAAAGGGAAGGGGAACCCCCGACATTTATCATTAAGAGCAACAATGTTTTTTGCTGGATTCTCTTCAAGAATCCAAGAGATTAATGAAGGTGGCAATAATGTCCGACCATCCGATAAATAACAAAATAACGCACGCGCCTTGGCGCAGAATTAATATCATTTAGAAGTGACAACTGCTTGCGTTAACGCCATAGTCTACCACGCTGTCCAATGCTGCTTTTCAAACTTCACACAGCTTATTCTTAGAGAAAGTTACGAAGAATGCTATGGTATATATTTTTCACGATGTTTTCCTGTACTAATGCAGTAAGTGATATTTAATCTTAAAATATACTTTTTTTGTCAAGAGATTTGTGCTAGAATGTGAACCGGATACTCCCAAAGTGAGAGGGTGAATTCTAAGTCATTGAGCTATCATCATTACTCCAGGCTCTCACTGCTAGTGTAAGGCTGTTCAGTAGACTGTTCTAGAAGTATATAGTTAAGGGGATGAAAGTTTTTTTAATGTATATTGCAGTTATTATTTATTATAAGGACTATATTAATAGTAATTTACTCAGACTGTAGTTAACTATACAATATTTAATAATTTAAGAATGTTGTAAGACCATTTTAATGCTTCGCATTTAATATACCTATGCTTAAGGAAGACATGTGAAAATGTGCAAGCCTTGATCTTCGCGTTAATGCCATTTCTATTAGATATTCATTCTCTGTCAACTAACGACTGAGATTAATAAGAAACATTACGGTACTGGAACGAAATAGGCGAACATTTTTAGTGCCCGAATGTTTGAGGGGAAAAATATCAAATTAACAACGTTACTTAGTCGGCAACTTTGCAACTTTGTTGAAATAATAATTGAGATAAATTGATTTCTCAAGTGGCTGAGTAGCGCCTCTCAATCTTTCGCCGATATTAGGTACACTTACAACCAATTTGTTAGAAACAAAAACAAACTCCCTTCAATTTGATACAATTCATTGTGGAAATTTGTGAATGAAGAATAGTTAAATTCGAGCAAATTATATTATGAAACGGAACTTCAAATAATGTCAACGCATTTTCCTTTCTGTTATTTTTTGTCGTCCACACGATGTTACTAATATTGAATAAAAATAGTTACATTAATCGATACTGATATTGAATAATGAATTTACAAGCAAATTTTATTTCTTTTACAGAGATCCCTGCAACCAGATTATAGAAAGCTTTTGGGAGATCGTAACCACGTACAAAAAGAGAGAAAGAATTCTCATCTGCATCCTCTGAGATTAATCTGAAAACTGTATACATAACATCACGCCTGTAATTCCTGAAGGAGTAGGCAGCGAAGTACACTATAAGCTGAATAAAATTACAAGATTACGCAGTTTACAATAAAACTTTTCAGTTTGAGCATCACAGTCACGCCGTGTTCGACCGAAATCCTACGTTTTTTAGTAAGTACCGTCTTAAAGAGTAACATTTAAATTAGGTAGCTTAGCGATTAATGTCCACGCCGGTATAGTTTAACTGAATTTGACATTTCAGAACGTTATTCCCTTTTTTTTGTTTTTCATTCTACACATTAGTAAAAACACACGATTATGTATATTTTATACGCGTACGTACATAATTATGTCTTCATTCTGCAAACTGAAAATCGTTAATTAAATTAGATTTAACGTCACTAGTAAAATGAATAGTAATATTTATTTAGTATTATTATACATATATTAATTATTTAACTATTGATCGGCAACTAAAAAATATGTGATATTTCATACTGTTTTCATTCTTTCTATATTTTCATGTATTATTCACACATAAAATAAAGTAATTACAATAAGTATAAATGTGCACATGAACAATTTTAATAGGCGTAGGTACTGATCGATATAATTAGTGAACCATACAATAAAGTGCAAATTTATTCGTTCGTGAAATCATAATAAGGTTCAGTGAAGCTCTCCGCGAATGCTTCCTTAAACATCCTTTTGAATTAATTAAAAAAACAATCATGCGGGAATTTATTAAATCAGTGTTTGATTTAACAGTAACTTATTGATATTCTATCTGTCCTGTTTCAGATCATTCATTCAGGTTTTAAAAAAGTTTTTGTGTCATTTAATTAATGAGCTCAGTGGCGTGCTATTGGAGAAGACTGTATCTAGCGTGGACGATGAACGGACTGATGATGATGTTGATTATATTATGGAGATAGGTGCGCTACGAGGTAAACAAAGAACAATGAGCGACTACAAACCTAATCTAATTCTTTAACACTTTAGGAGACTTCTGTCTCCTCAATCAGTGAGTATTGCACCTATATTACGCCAGTAAATTCAAAATAAACGAGTCTTGGTCTCCTTCCTATCCTCACCATTAAAAAATGTTGATCGTACAATATCTTACGTACCTGTATTATTCACCCTTTCTAATCTTCATTCATAATGGTAGAACGTCTGACACTAAGAAGCTGTACTAATCTCCGGCCAGCAGGATTGATGGCCCCACAGTCGAACTAACAAATGGAATATTGCAAAAACTCAAACATTATTCACCCCAATTTGTATGTAAATAAACAACACTACAAAGAGTTTCCAGTAAGCAGTATATAAAAGTTAATTTCGAGGGAACTGCGAGCGCAATCAATCATAAGTACGTGTAAGATGATTTATTGCGGCAACAGCTGGTTGATTCCAGCTGTAACAACTCTTTCCCTCAGTTCGTGAATAAGTAGTTGGTTAAGAACTCAAGGCTATACGTATTTATATGGAAATATTAACATTCGTTTTCACAAACGCCACTTTCAAATCACACAATGTTCGTCAGTTGTTATTTTGGTCTATATAAATTAGTACATACCTAAGTACATGTATGTACCTACATAGAAGTGTGATCTAATTAAATGAACCTGCAATTAAAATAGTCTATAAGTATTCCACTGGATAATAAGAGACGCGTTGTGTTAAAAAATGTGTTATACTCGTAGCATTAACTGGTAAAATGTAGACGAAAATATTTCACCAGAAGCGCATAGTATGATAACAGTTTTATAAGTTCGGTGCACAGGTAATGAAGCCCGACCTCGATTTTAGGTTCCCACACGTTATCACAGCCTCTGCATCATCTTAAGTGCATCTACTTATGCATTTTTCACGCTCGTAACTTCGGTAATAGTTGGAGCAAATTTCGAAATATAAAGAGCAAACTTCACCTTCATTTCGCTACTTGAAAACCAATTTGAACTCGGCGACGAGAAATCACGTTAAACGCGAAATTTTATGATTTTCGGTACGTATTCTACTATAATATGATGTTAACGCGATGTTCATGTTGACAGTTGTCAAATTCAACTGCAAGTTGACAATCGTTGAAAGTTTTTAATGTCTGTTGCGGAGGTAAATATAGCAGAGAATTGCAGGGAAGTGGTAGAACAAAGAACTTTATAATTGTATTTTACGTTTATCCTTCTAATTGGGTCTTTTTTATGGACTACAATAGCCTGTGGTGAATTTGAATATCGACCTATTGCCAACCATAATCCTTTACGCCCATATGCACACAAAATATACATAGCAGTGTCTTTGTGTTGTTGTTGAATATATGCCAGGGTAGGGCACCTGAGCGATGCCGTACAATAAATATCATGCACGTGATATGACGGACAGTAACAACCTACATTTTGGTATGACGTGTTTATTTTTGGACTCTATAAGCCATTTTAAATACACTGTCGTATTTCTACTATTGATATTTCTCTAAAATATTATACTATTAATATTAAATATCGTGACTACCCATTTGTTTCTTTTATCTGATCACACTCTGTTTAACTACAACTAAATGTAAATCAAGTGAAAAATGTCGTTTTTCATAATATTTATTGTTACATAAGTAAAACATGAAACATCATAATTTATCCTTAAATGACAAACTCAACGCTGTCGTGTACATAAATAAATTATACAATATATTTAAATAAAACTAATCGTGTATAATTTTTATTACTTAGTTTGTAAGTAATGAAAGTATTTTTTTTACATACGTTTTTGCTTCATTAATAAATTTATTTGGTAGGTTGCTTCCAATATAGATCCTACTATTGTAAGGTGACATAACTACTATTATACTGAACATATGCAGACTAAATGGTGTTCCTAGTAATAGGCGTATTCTCTTGAAGTTGTTCAACATCAAAGCCATATATTATGTACATATAAATTATAGTTTTATATCCTCGAGCGGTAAAGACATAAGCCTAAAAAAGCAAAAAACCCTTGGAACTTATTTATAATACGGTGTAATTATTACATTATATACATTAACAGTGTAAGGTTTGACATGAGAATAAACAGACACGTGGCAACAACTTAGTCGTACTTGTCAACAATACCTCGATTTCACTTGAGAGGTTTCCAGAGGTTCACCATTTTTATAAATGACAACTTATTAAGTAATAAACTTATGTACACAGCCTTGCTTTAATTTATTCTAACCTATACAAAGGCAGACACGAAATTGAGTTTAAAATGAGTACAGTTTTGTAAAGTCGTTCTATTAGAACGATTCATATCCGTTTGTTTTCTTACAAATAGTGTAAATTTGCATATTTTCGTAAGATGTATACGGAAGGTAAAAAAAATAAGCTATTATCAGTAAATTAAAGAACTGCCTTCGTCACAATATATGTCTGTAATATTAGAAATTCTTATCAATAGATGTTCTTATCTAGAGTAATTGACATTGGTCTAGTTTTGATTTCATATATTAATATGCCACCGAGCAATGTACTGTTCGCGACATATACATACTCGTATATATTCCGTGAATTATGTTTACTTTATAACAATGGAATTCACGAAAGCAGTTTCATCATGCCAAAGATTCCATACACCGTACAGTCCCTTAGGTAGCGTTCGACAATGAAATATAAGCGATAAGCGAGACAGTAATAAGTGTAATAATAATAATCTCTTTCATCATCACTATCAGCCCGTCATATTCCACTGCTGGACATAGGCCTCTCCAATAGCATGCCAATGAGATCGAACTTCAGCTCTTCGCGTTTAATCGCTGCCGATGATATACTAATGTGTACTGTGGTACGAAACAAATAATTAAAAATCAGAGTTCTGATAACGTAATTGTGGATGAAACATAGCTCATTATCATTGTAGTTACGCCATGTACCGACAAGTTATTGTGAGTCAGAAGCTATTCGTTGGATTTAAATAAACTATACATATAAAATTTAAATGGCTCAGTCGCTGGTAGTGGTGGATCGCGTAACAGAGGGAGAGAAATTAATGAGATGTTTCTGTGAATAACTCGCCTCCGAAATTATTGGGATTAGCGAAAATATTTTCTTATATACATACACACATAATAAGCATACATACATTTCTCAGCTCAAATACCATTAATCACAACAATAAAGAATTAAGGAACTGTGTTAAAGATTGAATATAGATGTCGCTACTTTCGTATGAACGCAAAATGGATACACTTTAGTTATCTGATTAGATCGGCTTTCTGTTACGATACGGAGTCGACTTGATACATGTACATATATATATAAATATATCACAAAATCAGTATCTTTTTACCCGTATAATTTTCTATGAATATAAGAGAACTCGTAGAAATAGACATAGTGACTATATTTAAATTTCGATTCCGCTAAAATAACTATTTACCCAACACCGAAGGCCGTGAACGAGAATTGTTTGGTAGCCGAGTGAAAACGTTTATAAATAAAGTAGAGAGTTATTTATAATATTGTCATCAAATTGAACAATTCTGAACGTACTCGTACCGTCCAAGGCAAATGCGAAAATAAATGATACAAGTAGTAAAATTTTGAATTGCATTATCTGTACTTAAAAAGCGAACTGTCAGATTTGAAAATGGAAACATTTTTGGGTAGGTACGAATTATAAGTTGAAGGAAATAATAAAAATTGATTGCGATAGGCACAATTTACTTGAAGCTCTTAGACAAGAAGTGAGATCATTTTTATAATAGATGCGGGTAGTTCTGGGTCATTAAAAAGCCCACAAGGAACATTACAAAGCTACTATAATTTTAAAGGATATGAACTAGTTGGTCTAGACTTTGCTAGTAAACCAAAAAGATTGTCATTATAAAAGAATTTTCTTGGCTAAGGAAGGACTGACATAGGTATAAGTATTTTTTATAACAAAATTGAAGGGCGACGTACACCGTCATATTAAGAGCGACGGTTAGATACTAGACATTAAAATACATTTGTAGAGAACATTGTAAAATTATAGATAAAAATAGAAAATTAACAAATGACGTTTAAAATGTGTCATGAAAAATCACACCAAATGATACATAATTATGCAATTGTAATTATAGCCCGGATCTAATTGTGCCTTCGCGAGCCAAACCGTCTATATTTTCTTTTAATAAGTATAATTACACGTAATTTCGATAATGAAGATACAATTAAGTACAATATCAATTACTTAAAATATGAGGCAAATTCAGTGGATACAAAAATATTGTATAATTATTGAATACATCTACAAAGAATCCTATGAATATTCCAGATGGTATGAATAGTTATATAATAATTTGAGTACAAAGATTGGCGCATGTGAATAGATACATGTTTTGCAGAAAGATGGAAAAAAAAATATTCACTATATAAGATAAAAATGATATAGTGTCGTCTTTTTAAGTCAAGTTGTAATGGAACATTTACTTCAAATTATTTTAGTAGGTATAAAAGTAATTTGGTTCACAAGTGGAATAAAGTTATCTAACGAGCGATCGGTACCTACGGTTTATATCACTTGAAAAAGGAAACTACCAAGTTAACAAGACTATAAACTTAGATGTTTCACACTATATGTCGTTTAAAATTCAAAAAGTAGCTACATTCATGTATAATATTCATATTATTACAAAATAGAACGCCTGTAATCCTTGAAGCGGTAGGCAGAGGTGTGTAGTACATTCCCATGTACGTAACCTATAACATTTACGTCCCACCACGGAATACATGGTGAGCTTAGTACAACACACTGGGCACATATTCAGTCTCCGAGCCACTCCTAGAAAGTTTATAATAAGAATGTTACGTTATACCGATATTTACACTGTTACATGAAAACTGTACATAATAATAAAATTAATATATAAGAAAAGTCTATATATAGATTTTATTTGAGAAGAAAAATAATCTTTTTCAAATGACCTTTAACTCACTTCTCGATAACGTTTCCGAGAATCAATGACAAAGTCGTGTTTTATAACTTTTAAAAAGCTCTGATGACTCTCAATAAGCTTAAGATTGACTATAGGACGATGTTTATAAATAACTATATAAATGTAACAAAGATAAAAGTGTATTGTTTGTTCGCGCTATTTTATAAAAGTACAAGTCAAATTTGGAAAAATTACTTTTGTGATTTACGAGCATTATTCTAAGACATTCTATAGCAGTTGGCTGCTAAAGATCGAGCTCCGTGGCGTGCTATTGGAGAGGCCTATGTCCAGGAGTGGACGGGAGTAGACTGATGTTGATGATGATGATGATGACGATGATGATGATTTTTCAAAATTAATTACGCAGTTAAAAAAGTATCGATTACTCTACAAATTGAAATACGAAACAGCGAGCGAAAAAATTATATATTTAAAACACATATATAATTATTTACATACTTAGGTACCTACGTACATATGTACCTATGTGTGTAATGTGAATTTCGCTATTAAATTATTCCTTGCACCCTCCTATCGAGCACACGTTCAGACGGCATTGGGAAAACATGTCGCGCCTACTAGATAAGCCCCTTTACAATGCTATTCGCTACTTGTAGTGGAATGGCGACAGGTATTTATATGTAGGTACATATATAATTTAAAAGATATTAAAATGCGTTAAAAACAAGACTCTAAAATTGAGAGATGCTTATTATTTAAAAAATTCTAATTTCTCTATTTCCTATAAGTTTTTTCAAACGTGGTGTCTTGGTGCAATTAGTTGTGTAAAAACAATAAAAACTACATTACAAAGGAAATTGTCATAGATCTATAATACTTAAAATACGATAATTGTAAAATTTTAATAATAAATTACCAAGTAAAATGTTTATTCGCAACTGTGAAAAGAGAGACGTAGTGTGAAATCCTATTTCCTTTCCGAATGCGTCTCCACAGCTACGCGTAATTCGTATAACATGAGCCGCCTACAAATAAGCTCTTTTCAGCGATCTAAAGTGGGAAATAAAATTACACAATGTTAAATATTAATTCTATACACCGATACTAATCCAACTAACTATAATTATATATGTTTCGATTTGAACTAGTTAGTGTTGGGCAGTGTAGCGAAAATGTCAAATGTGTGAAATATATTTGATATCTCATAATGTTTGCAAGATCAATGAATTTGCATGGAACAGGTTTCCCCTTAATATGTGATTAGATGGACGGACCCACATAGACAGACAGAAGACTTATTGGCTTTTCAAAAGCTCTTTGCTACTTGCAACAGTGTTACCGCACTTCATAAACTTACCGAAAGTTGCCAACTCCTAATAACCTATTCACTTTGTACGCTGTAATACTAAATGTTCTCTTTCTTTAGAATATTCTCCGAATAGTGGTGCCACGAATGGCGGTCAGGAATATACTCAACTAACCCCCTTTTCCCCCTAAAAATTTTCCCCCTAAAACTTAGACGTTTCTGGTAATGTACGAGTACTGTCAAATGGCGATTGCATTTGAGTGCCCTCAATATTCGTGCAAACGAAGACATTTTACCTTAATGATCTACTCGTATCAACTACGTCTTAGAGTTCCAACGGAGCGTATCGTCAGGTTTTCTCAAAGGGGTCTCAAACTATGTATGTATGTATATCCTTAATATGGTAGCTGAACGAAAACAGGGGTGCTTTACAAAACTTCGCTGAAATGTATCATTTATTTATTTGTTATAAACTTTATATGACTATATAATATATACATACGTATACATATTAGTTAGAACGCTTTACGTATTATAGTTTTTATTTATTTACTTTTGTATACAGCAAAATAATTCAATGCACATCTCAGTTTGAGTCAACATACGCGCAACACATTACAATAAAAATATAGATCTCCCTTGAAGGCAATATTGAATCTGTAATAAAATTTTAGTAGTTATAATACTTTATCGCCAACGAATGTGCATGATTGTGTTAGGACAATCGAATTCTAACAGAAGTTCAACGCAGTTATTCATGACAAATACAGATATTTCAAACAGTAGACATGAATGTCACAGTGACATTACGAACTGATAAAAATAGGAAATGAACGTATACATAGATGTGACACAAGTAAAAAAATATATTCTTTAACAGATGAACACAGATGAACATAATTTAAATTGATTACTAGATACTTCACGTAAGTGAGGACCATAGTTATTTTAAAATTCATATAATTAAAACAGTCTGTGAAATCTTGAAGCTGCCAAGTTTATTATTGCACAATTTTACAGGACACATGTACCGGACCGTGAAAGGACATTAATTATGATCTCACGTAGCCTTTTAACATTAACTTCATATTTCACCCTACTTAAAATAATCTCTAACTATTTGGGCAAGTTAAACACATTTAATATTATAACACACAATAATAATAATAATAATAAGCCAAGCCATTCAAGACCAGGTTATACAAACGCGCAACTACAGCAAACATATAATCAAATTAAATAATATTACAGACATATGTAGAAAGTGTAATAAAACACCCGAGACAATTCAGCATATAACCGGTGCATGCTCATCGATAGTCCAAACAGATTACAAGCATAGACATGACCAAGTTGTTCAAATTATCCATCAGAAGCTTGCTGTTCAGTATTATCTTATAACTGATCCACCTACACCATATTATAAATATAAAGCAAAAGCGGTACTGGAAAATGATGCTTACAAAATGTATTATGATAGAGCAATTCTCACCGATAAAACTGTTCATTATAATAGGCCAGACATAACTTTAATAGATAAAAATAATAAAACTGCACTAATTATCGATGTAGCTATACCAAACAGCCACAATCTGAAGAACAGTATATCTGAAAAAATCACAAAGTACATAGAACTAGTAGAGTAGTGCTATAAGGTCTGACGACTGACATAAGTCCCTCACACTGTCTACAGAGCGTTTGACACTTTTACATTTGTAACTGGCTAACGTGTATATATCGCTCTTATCCATTAATTGGAGTTAATGTGCCGGAATCACATGCACCTGTTTCACGATTTTTATGTTTATATTTAAAGTGCACAAATCTTCTGAAAATAATTCCTTTCGGCCATAGGTTTTCATCCATAAATAATGGTAGTTTAGCCTCAGATACAAAAAACTTATACGCATTATGATGTCTCTCTTTCTTCATATTAATTTTTTCTGATGTGACAGTTTCTCCAACTCGTAAGTTGATGTACTCCGAGATGTCCTTTTCACTGGCATCTTTGTGTATGTTCGTGATAAACATCGGAATTTTTCTGTCGGCCGCCTTAAATTTGCTACCAATTTCGCAATCAGCAGCTCCTCTTTGTCCTAGATATCTGTACGATAATTTATTTTTCTTTTTTACTGTTTGCCATTCGTTCTTCACATTTTCTCCATTGCCTGCGTCACTCGTGGATTTTGCTGGCTTTTGTTTATAAACAAAATTATCACATTGCGATTCCTTTACCGAGTCCATCTTACAAGGCGATGCACTCTTATTTCTATGTGATAAGGGTCGGGTTTCGATCACCTTAGGAGACTTCAAAGAGTCACCTGCCCCATTAATCGGTTCGTTCGCAACCACAGTGGCCTCATCCTTTAGCTCTGTCCTGCTCACACCAATTTTCACACCGCGCATCAAACAAGCAGCGTACGCGCTTGCAGTCGCACTTGTCGAAACCGCAGTCGTGTCACGGTCCTCCACATGCATATCTTCTGTCCTCCCCGTATCTTGATGTAGGAGCGAGATAGGAGCGCACATCAAGTTGTCTTTAATAGGTGAGATTTTTCTAGCCGGCCGGCCAATGACCGCATTGCAACTGGATTTTTGCGGGGAACTAATGTATTGCAACCCAATCGGTCCACTATCTGGTGGACTATTTCTTAAATAAGCACCTCTACTCACGTTAATATTAACATAAGTATTAGCATCAAATACTTCTATTATGGGTGTTACCTTTTCTTCCAGTACATTAACTTGGTTTTGAAGCTTAAGTATATCTTTTAGGAGCCGCGTAACATCAACATGTTCAAATGTAACGGGTGGAATTTTATGCAATTCTTTCGCTACAAATATAGGTAAACTTTCCTGATCGGTGGATTTAAGTAGGCAAATAATATCATCCAAGTCCCCCGACATCCTTTTCTTGGTATCTTTTTTACGAGCTCGCCTTTTAACACAGGGTAAAGATTTATATAAAAGCGATTTTGCTTTCGAAATTTCCTCCATTTTGAAAGCGCTAGTACACAACTGGTGAATACTTTCTTCGTCCATGTAATCCAAAACATTTTGTAGAAATGCTAGCACGTCACATATTACCACATTACAGTTCGAACATTCGACCGTCGTCGAGGCATAAGGTGCTGATGATTTTTATTTTATTTATTTATTTAATGACGCTGTTGATGATAATTAACTAGAGATTTCTGCAAAGTCATGCCTGATAATGGTAACAGTCGTTGATTTGCGTTCACAAAGATCTGAGATATGTTAAAAGAAACACTGTGTATTTAAAATAAAAATCTGATATAAGGTTTTTATTAAGGGACCTTTGTATGAATGATAGCTTTGGGCCAGTTTGTTGTCCGTGGTGTAGGAGTTCGTGTGATGTCACTCCTGTCCGATATCAATCAGTTTCCAAAAGGGGAATGTTTTATACTTACCCTGATTATGCCGCGGCTTATGTAACACTGAGTATCACGTTAAACCTAATCGTATATGAATCCGTAAATAAGTAAGTATGTAATGTATTTCTACTGCAGCCAAAAAATAGTATTTATAAAGGTTTTAAATCTCAAAGATAATTTATTCCATATGAATGAACAATATTATGTTATATTCTTTCCATTTATTCTATTTAAAGTTATATTTTTTCTATTTTCTCTATTTAAAGTGGATAAAAACTGGCGATCTACCCAACGGTAGCCAGTCGTCACAGCAGTCGCACTAACATTCGCCACGGCAAAGGATTCGCCTTTAGAAAGCTCTTTTCGATTTGACTCTTTTTGAAAAGCTTCCAGTCGTACTGCTTCGAAACGTCTGAAAAGGAAGCTCACCGCCCTTGTAGTTTGCAGGGCTGGTTTGTTAATAAGACACTGTGAATAGAAACGAGTGTTCGGTGTAAGCCTTATTCTCGATCAACTTTTTCAACATTCCCGAATAAATTAGGTACCACAAAATACAGACATCAATTACTGCTTGTTCATATGGTTCATTACAAATTCCTTCCGACCACCGTGCATGACCATATTTAGTATTTAATTTTCATTAGCTTTTCTCATTATATAGATTTTCCTCCTAATGCTTGGACAAAAAGCTGACGTATAACTGCACGGAGATATAGATTTAGAGGTACGATATTTTCCCTTTACTCTATTAATCCTCTCGAATGCATACATTGGTTATAAAGGTTTCGCTTTTCGACATTTTTATAGCGGGACACGAGCCGCAGTTGATTAAAAAAATTATCCAGTGTGTAACGGAAATCGCGAAGGCTTCCGTTTTATTTGTTATCGTACAAATTTCCGGCGCGCACAGAAATGTTATATGAATAATTTTTGTCTGTTGGAAGAAATGTTAGATGAGTAATTACATTGTTTGTGGAAAGGATTGTTAAATGAATATTATTTGTATAATTAAGTTCAAAGGCTACGTTTTCATGTATCTAATAGCGACCTCGTTCTTTTGTAAACTCTCGATTTGCAAGGAAAACCGTACATTAATTAAAATGGATGTGTATAAATTCAAAACAACATATCGAAATATCGAAGGTGTACTTATATAATAAATACTACACTACAGGAGAGTCTACTCGCGCTCCGTCTTACGAGTTTTCGATCAGGTCACGTGTCCTGATGCGAATTTAACATTTTTTACCCATCACAAAAAGTGCACAACGCCGCTAAAGAAATTTTCACTTAAAAAAAAAATCAAAAAATACCGTGCTAAGCTCGGTCATCCAGGTACTTTGATTTATATTAGTTGTGACATACAAAGATTAATTGCTATGACAATTTTATCAGGCGCAATTGGATCACACCACGGACCGCGTTACATATTAATTGTTACTATTCTTGTAGCGCTGCGGAATTGCCGTTATAAAATACTTTTAAAACGATATTAAATGTTTGTTAGATAACGTTTGGTCACAAATGATAGGAACCTTGTTATAATATGTGTATGTTAGTAAACACACAAATGTACATAGTTGGTGGTGGGTACATAACAACAACAATATTGTGGGCTATATCCACACACTGTCATCTGATCCCATCGTAGACTCGAAGAGTGCTTTCTTTGTGGTAACCAGAGAGCTGATGAACCCCCATATATACACATAAATACAATATATACTTATACAATATATTTTCACACCCGTACAAAAAATTTATCCTTGTGCTCATCAGACATATTTTTGTATTGGGCGGGAATCAAAACCACGAACCGCAGTTCAGTAGTCAGGTTCGTGGCTTTGATTCCCGAATCATTGTGCCGATGAACCTGTCAATCATATTCAGATTAATAATATACGTAGTACAATACCAATTATAGATATGAATAGGAAAATTTATCGTAGACTTCCAAATAGTGTCACCTCGTTCAATTTAAAATAGAATCTTAATAGCTGAACGCAATTTATTCGGGCCGATCGTAAATCATGTGACAAGTTAACGACTTGTCCGCGCGGGCAAAGATGTGTTTGACCGCCATTAATACGCATGCAATAAGAATAGGTGGTTACTTGTATTGAAATATCTACGCATTAAATATATGTATAATGTTTGAACAATTTCAAGAATGTCTTAAGTAATATGAAAAAATGGCGTTGTACAAATAGTAACATCACGCCTGTAATCCCCGGAAGGGTAGGCAGAGGAGTGTAGTATAGGTACTCCCACGTTTCACCAGTGTAAAAACATAAAAGAGGTTGTTCTGAAAACTTCGCCTGTGCCAAGGCATGAAACTCCGACAATAGGTTCCTTTTGTTACGTGGGGCGTTTAATAGTACGGGTTTTTTTGGAAATTCGACACGAGGGGATAAAAGGGGTTGTATCCAAATTCGATCCATCTGTTGTTAGACACGGGTAGATTTATATTTGTGTTTTCCTATAGAAATGAATAAAGTGTGATATATCATGTAATTTAGTGTTGTGACAAGTGAATCAGTGTTCAATCTTATGTTTATAAACGAGCTACTTGAGTTTCTTTTTATACTATTGATCTTAAAAGCTTTAAACTCTTATACGTTAAAGGAGTTTTGTGATTTTTTGAGTTATATGTTTGTAATTAGTTTATTTAGTAAAAGCATGCACGGTCTGTGGCAAAAGACTTACCACCTATTCCAGGGTGGGTGTTAAACGTAACTGATTTAACGTGGCAGTGTATTACGATCCTGTCTATCTATTCAGGGATTACGGGCGTGATTTTACGTGATCTAATTCGCCTCTAATTTACATACTTGTGAAAATAATAGTTTTAGCTATTTTTCTTTTTATAATTCCCGACGATGAAACAATTTTCCAACCTTACAACCATGGGCTGTATGGGTTCCAACCACCATCTCAGGAGCCCAAGCCAACCTCACCTGCACGTGGTGCACCCTACTATGACAGACGAGGCTCTGGCGACCGGCTGATTGCGGTATAGCACAGCCTAAATAGGCACGGCTAAATACCCTGGCCGCCAACGGGCAGCAGCGTGGGCGGAGCGAAAAACTGTGTCCTGAGATCCCCAACCCGCATGCCCAGCGTGGAGATTACGGGCATAAACCCCCATATAGACAAGGCGCGATGGCGCTCATTGGGGGAGGCCTATGTCCAGCAGTGGACTGATATAGGCAGATGATGATGATGATGACGATGAACCGAAACAATGTAAAAAAGGAAGCGCTCTAAAAGCTTAGCATGCTTATGTTGAAACTTAATAGAGGGAATATTAACATGAGAAAAATGCGCAGCTGTCTGCTTCAATAAGAGGCAGTTCAGAATTAAGAAACGGCCGCACTCTGCGACCTATCTAATTGTTCATCAAACCCATACTTTGGACCAATGAGGCCCAGCACTTGGGTGTCACGCGCGCGCTAGACACGCGCTTATCTTTTAGTTAGCACATTCGGACAGTCAGAAATAGGGCAGCTGTCGTACTAAGACGTATTGCGAATCGAAACGATTGTTATAATCGTGGGCGGTATGATTGCGGGTACAGAGAAAAACCATCCTTAAAAATATTTCTGTCTCCAGAACGGGTAGGTATAACTGTAGCTTTAAGTTTTTAAAGATTTAAACCACTTATGTAGGTACCACCAACTGGAATTAACATCATATACTGACAATTTAATATCAGAACACCGAATATAGTTTAATCTCTACTAAGTTTATAAGTGTAGGTAGTAGTTATTCTGTATATAAATATTAGGTTTTAAAGTGCAGTATAAGTGAAAAGCTTAACTAAATTTAACGAAGATAATTTGATTCATACGAGTATTATAAAAATTCCACTATACAGTGCACAATCTAATTCAAGCTAAAATAAGACGTGCAAGACTTCACACCAGCAGTATTTCCTTTGGGAGATCGCCAAGCTGTCGGCGTTGTCTTGAACTAAATAAAGTGAATACACACCATCCTCTTGTAACTTGAAAATGTAATAAAAATACTTTGTTCCACACACCATGTTACTTTGATTTTTGGAGCCGTAACTACACAGCAAGCTCGTGATTTGTATAACACGTTGTTTTCATTATCGAATCGAACATAAAAAGGTATACATTAACCTAATAACACCACAATGAATGCGTTTCGATTGAAATCGGTTAAAGAAAAGTTCTTGTAAACATGAATATGCCTCCAGAGCCGTGTTGTATAGAAAAAGAAGCAGAATAAACGTGAACAGGAAAGGATACTTCAAAACATAAAGTCAACAAACGAAGTGACCCGTAAAATGCGCGGAACGAGAGAAACGGGAATAGATTGAAAAACGCATTTTATTAAGTGCTCCCTACACGACGCCGATCAAAAGGGATCATAACAGCCGCCGCCTACCGAGACAAGTGAGAACGCAGCGCGAAGGGGAAGGCGCACTGATATTTATTACTAAGATTAATGATACACATCCACGTTGTACGAAGACGCATAAATATAATACATAAGCAGACTCGTATTAGGGTAGCTACGAAGAAATCACGGGTGACTCGTAAAGTATCCGAGAATCAAATCGAACGCCACCATAGACGAGGGAATGAGGTGCGCTGTAAAACACAAATATTCTCTCGGGGACGGCGATTTTGTTAGGAATTTGTCGACGTAATGAAGTCGATCCGATGATATTGCAGTTTATGGATTTTTCACGGCTTGATTGGTCGAGCGACGACGTTGCCTTCTCGTGAAGGCTATCGATTTTGTTAATAGGGTGCACGGTAAAAATGTACGCCACGGCTAGCACGTCGGAGCTGCTGGCGTTGAAAAGTAATCTTCTATATCAAATGCATGGCTTTCAAAATACATAGTTTTAGAAAACAATATTTGTTGAAAGCTAAAAAAGCTGTTTTCACAAATATTTTATAAGCCTCACTTTTATATAATATTGCACATATTTTTGGCACTGTTATAAATTATTTAGATCACATCTTAAGAGAAACTTCTGGGATTAACGTCACGCGGTCCCATATCGCGAATAGCAAACTTTTAAATTAGAAACCATGTTGGGTGATTTACTTTAAATAGCAATGTAATAGCTTGAAAGCTGATGATGTTTGGGTATAATTTGGAGTATTTAATGCTGTATTCTTTTTTACTGTTAAATATTTTCTGAATGTTTGTACAAATGATCAATTGTGTGTTGGCATGACTCAGCCTCCATCGCGACCTCGCAATCGGTGGGAGCTCATAAAGGACCTTGTATAGTTCCGAAACTAGTCGGAACCTCCTAAAAACATATGAGTTAAGCCGCCACATAATTATATGCTTGTTTCTGCACAAGTATATGTGGAATGTACGATATAAATGTGCGTTTCGTTTTAGCGTACAGGGTGCCCACCTGGTTGGACTGCGTATTTGCACGATTCCGCTGCGGTTGGACTCGGGGAAATGAATAGCCCAATTTTCCGCATTTTCCCCCATTAACAACATCCGGGCGCAGAATACGGGTGACGCGTCCGCAAATAATGGACACCCGTATAAATGTCCGTCTGTTTGCAATGGCGAAAAAAGGCTTTTTAACACAGTTTTAAGCATCCAAACGGTTAGCGAGTATTTGTTCATGGTGCATGCGGTAAACACTTTTGATCCTGGCTTCCAGTGAAGGCCCCTACTGTAGTATTACGTAGAATTTTTATTGTAACAATTTTATTTTCATTCATATGACTCGTTTTATGCACTCGCTCGTACATTTCACCGTAACAGTAGTTTTGAATTTATAATATAAAATTACATAATTTATATCATATTATCATTAGTTAGTTACATGAAATATAAGTTAGTCTGCTCTTAGTCAGAACGACAGACTATGGTCTTGCTTAGTTCCTACTGAAACGCTAAGAGTTGTTGATGATGGTAATGATGGAGATAAACCGATGTAAGTACTATTGCTTCTAGTATTTAGACACAACAAATTTAACAACAGGTACAACAACTGTGACGTAACCATAACTACGGGGAACGATCATACGTCATATGAATGACGTCATACGAAATATGGATACTCTCATGAGATCTCCCACTGACTGTTACCGATCTAAAGTCTGACTATTCTCAGATTTGAAGAATATTAACACACCGTTAACGATTACTTGCTGAAGCAAAATTACAAATCTTTTTAAATCGGTGTTTTTTTTTCACAGATATTTGTATAAAGTCACCTGCAAGCTGTATTTCGATAAAAATGTTACCGTAGAAAGTTCTCCTTCCCCATTTCGTAGTTTTCAACCTTTCTTAGATAAACTAATAATTTAATTAATAAAAATTTGGCCGCATTCCGCTTAAAGTGAATAGGTTTTTAGAGAGGCAAAAACTAAGCTTAAAATATTATTATCAAAGACAATACCTAGTTAAAACTGCAATATTTCTTTAAAGGAAATGTTATTTTGTCCATATTTATAAAATACCGAAGATTTTAATATAGTTTTTCTTTATTTATAATTAAGAAAAATATTTCTTTTTATATTACACTAAAAAGTCAAAATATTTTCTTTTTGCCGTGGCTTCTTTGTTAACATTTACTACAATGTTTCACGATGTCCTTTTTGGAATTTTTCATATATTTTGAAACCGTTCCCTAACGGTAACATTTTACCCAAGGTTTATCTTCGTAATGTCGGCATCCGTGGTGGCCGATATGAGCGGGCACCTTTAACGACAGCGTTTGTGGTGTCGTATCGCGGTTCCAATGGATCGAATGTTTTATTTCCCGCACGCTCAAGGTTACCAGATAAGAAAATTGAAAGTTTAATGCATTAAAATAAATAATTGAACGGAAAAAAACGCTTTATGTGTTCACCTACATAACATTACTTATGCATTATCTCGAAGGCGTAGACGAATGCAATACACTTCCACGACTCAGAAGTAATGTCCTGATATGGAATAAGAGTTGATCGTGTTGCCATTACTTTATCTTTTTAATTTGAACTGTATGTGATGTTTTTACTCTTTACGTAGTTAGCATTTTTTAACGTTTTAAAGCATGAAAGAAACTAAGAGTTATATTTTCCAAGCTCCTGTTTCAAAAGAATTGGGTATTAGAATATTTTTTGAACTATTTAGTATTAAAAGTAGGATGACATAAACAAACTTTTACTAAACACAAAATAAGAATTTAGTGGTAAAACTACTAATACTAAATATGTACGTACAACTATGTATATGTTGGCCACAAAAACCAGAGGAAAGACAACCCTAGCTTAATCTCATTTACCTTTCACCCCTGATATTTTAAGACGTTCGATGTGAAAGTATGTTTTGTACCATGTGTAGTAACTTACGGGCTTAAAATTTTTATTCTTTGAAATTAAAAAAAAACGTGAAAAGTGGCTGAAGAAATGTTACGATAAATTTAAAAATAGAACAGAACAAGGACCAGGGCGCAATGGCGCTCATTGAGGGAAGCCTATTTCCAGCAGTTTTAATAAAGTAAGTAAGTAAGTAGGACCCAATACAGATAATTTTACTATTGTATGGTTATAATAATTGTAAGAATTATTATGGATTTAATGTTCAATATGGTCTAAGTCCTAAGGTCTTGGTTTGCTATATTGAAATTATTAGTGGAATAACATTTAATATTTTTTTTGTTTTAATATTAATTATTTGTTACATCATAATTAAATAGAAATTGTTATAAAATATTTTAGGTACTTTTGCTCTGAACTGCTTGCTGGCCAGAAATAACATTATTATTTCTACAAATCCATAATCCATTTCGTACGCTGCCAGTATGATTGATACGAAAAAGAAAATTTTTAATCTGTATCGTGGATCGCTACCCGCGACTGCTGTCTCTTTGATTTTCCGCAACTGTGGCCACGACTATTGATTCCAGTGATTGCGAGGGTCTTTTCCATTTTAATCGCGCGTTATGGTTTTTTGGTTTTGACGTACATCCCATACCTACTTCTACGTAATATTCGTTATTGCCAAAGATATATTTTTTATGTTTACACCCCCTAAACCATGGTGGCATGCATAGTATACTACACTTCTATGCCTGTATCTTCGGGAGGGAGGGCAGGGGGTGTACAGGCTGTGATGTTATGTCATGTTTTTTTTCATTGTGGGTACGCGATAAAGATGTAGATAGATTTCTTTGTTTTGGAGTGTATTTGTAACTAAACGTATTGCCTTACATCATAAATATGTACTCGTATATTACTTCTGTGGCTTGTGCCATAAAGGCATTCAGTGGCGTGCCCTTGGAGAGACCTATGTCCAGCAGTGGATGTATGTAAGTAGGCTGATGATGATGATATCACTTCTGTGATATTTTTGAAATGTTTAATGCAGACGATGGCTTTAACCATTCTCATACTGAGAGGAGATCCATGCCCAACAGTGGGTCGATGATCACTGATTCTAAAATAATTATGCATATCTACTTTAGATCAAATGAAATATCTAAAGTATGTACATTTTAATTTTAGTGGAAAATCTGAAATATGTACACTTTAGAGTGATAAAATCCATTTTATCCAGTTTTTACGATTGTATAAATAAGTGTTGATAAAAATGGTTCACTTTTACCATCTACTCAATATTCAACGTTACAAAATTAAAGACTATCATAAATTTTACGAGATATTCACTGGGCTATATTTATTTATGAAACCCTTACTTAAATTTTTACTATCATTTGAGGGCCCTTAGTAATCTTTCAATTCAAAACGAATTTATATTGCAGCTAGTTTTCACAAGAAGTGTAAGTTTAAGTGACGCAAAACCAGTACTTATTTTAACGCATCATAAATAAAAAATATTCTATTTTCATTTAATGGACATATATCAGTAAAAAAAAAAATTTTTTTAAATGCTCAAGGGTTTCGCATCAGTTTAAAGTTTTATATATTTGTAAAGAAACAAGTACTCGTTTGATATCTTGCTATTTCAATCACAAACATAATAATTAGACAAATTCACGAACTATTCAATCACAAACTGAGCAGATAAATGATTCTGAAATTACAACTCACAAAACATATAAACCTTATAAACTAGTATTAAAATAGCTAACCTTTTTT
>DWME01001530.1:0-24377 GCA_018244795.1 Parelbella ahira ahira
GCAGCAGTGGTCGTTCGCACGTCACGGCAGGTATTTGCGCCGCACGGGTGCGAGTTTACGGGCCTCGAGGATCCCCTCTTTACCCGGGCAGTCTCGGGGGGTCAACTGCCCCCGATGGTCTCTCCCCGTCTAGTCACGAGTCTAAATTATTGCAAGTATGATGTATGATGAAGTCTTATCATAAGAGACTTGACCTATCATCGAAGTGACCTTAAGACGAACGCCATTTATTTTTAAAGTAATCTAAGTTCCGCATTTAAAAGTTATGCTATAGCAGCTATGGCTAGAAACGTGGCGATGCGCGACCACGTCAAATTTTATTATCAATTTCATCTATTCTCATTAATAAACGTAATAAATTAACAATTATGTAAACTGTTCGAACAAGTTCCGTAATTAGAAACTGTGGCAATAACGCCGCGGGTTAATGACTGCCGTCGGTTGTATTCTATCGAATGTTGTTTGCGGACATCACTAATTTGCTAACGGCCCGCCATTTCTATCGATCCGCATCGCACGTCACTACGCTAGGGTTGTTGTTACCAACATAATTTTTAACTATAATATTGGAGTAATAGACAAATAGAATAAGAATAATAGACAAATGTTAAAACTTTTAACAGAGCGTTGACTGAAAGTAATATCGAAAGATATGGCCATCTTCTTATACATTCCAAAGTGAAATAGTCTTGAAATTATAAATGTACGCAGAAAGGTTTAAGCTCAACCCCAACTAAATGTACTTATTTGTGATCAATATGTGGTTTTTAGGAGAAAATGAGAACCACAAGGCCCCCATGATACTTATGTATATATTTATTTATTATTCTCTCTATGTTATCACGATAAGTCTTACCGATGGGATGTAAGTGTTTCTCTCATGATATCTTAATATACTAATCAGAATCAATTTCCGGTGGAAGTACGATCTAGTTCTTTTATTTTTTTATGTTGTTAAAACCAGATAGATATATAAATAAAGCTAAATAGAGCTTTTATCTGTTTAATGTACCCAACAATTCTAGTCGCCTATCTGTCATTCAGCCTTTAGGAGAAATTCAAACAATCAAGTTGCTCAATTCGTTCCGATATGAAAAAGACACTGCTGAGTTGCTGAAATTTCTTCCTCGGCATAAAATCGCATCGCTCGCTTATCTGCTGGATGTTTTGACCGATTTTACTAAAAGCACTAGTTGCGCTACAAAAAATACTAACTATTTATTGATCTACACACAACTGAGGTTTACGTGCAAACGTGTTCCACTTGATACAACATACTCAGCCACTGTTTATTGAAACACTTCAAATAAAATAAATCCTATTTAAAAAGTTAGAATCTACGTACGTTGAAGTGACGTGAGTTATGGGATACTCGCTCTATATGTGTTTTGGAAATTTGTTACTAGGTTTATTTTTTGGCGGTAAACATTTACTATCGATTCTAAGGCGATTGCTGTGAAAGGTCCCTCCAATTTTCACCAACAATGTCCCCCCCTTTCCCCTCTTCGTTATAAGTCGCACATCGCCCCATTGGGTGAGTTCGGTAATTGTGATAGTTTTTAGGAAGGTTTTAAAGTTGATAACGTAAAGACTGTTTTATTATGACAGGCAGAAACAGTCGAACGTTTCTGGAGACCCCACACAACAAAAATGACCGGATTTTTTTCCTATAATGGTCAATTTTTAAGAATTGAGTAAACTAAGTACGTTTTATGTATCTCCATACATTTTTGAGGTCTTACTTGTAATAGTGCGAGTGTTCCGTTATTTGACCGTAGCTTTTATACTTTCATTTCAAACTAAAAGGACCTGCTGTGTCTTACATTATAAATACTCGTATATTTCGCATATACTTATTTTCTAAATATACAGGGTATTGAAGCATGTATAAAATGTATCATGCACATTTAAAAATACATCGTCGATATGCCGGGTTGCCCAATAGAGGCACATAGGACTTCATCCCGTTGGATCGACGAATTTAAAAACGCAATATTTTTGATCTGTATCAATTGTAATTTTCTCAATTGAATTAAATCTTATATTTTCAACAAAGTTGTATGCGACATACTGTCAGGTCGTACTTTCTCGGGTGTGGCTGACGCTGGTCGCTACATCTAAGTAGAATGATCATCAAGTGTGAGAGACTTTACAGTACCTAAGTATTTCAACTCCACACCCAAACCGAAATACCATCATACGCATAGCAGTTTTGAGAGAAAGTGGGGCGGCTGCGCTGGGAACGTTTGAAGTATTCTTTATGTTTAATTATCTTATAATTGCGTTATTATAAAATGAAATTATAACTGGTAACCCTGAGCTAAGTGCGCGTGAATACGGAGGCGCTCTGGCTTGTAACATGATAGAGTATTGTTTGACTGGTTAATTGGTAATCCTTTATTTGACCAGGCTTCAATTATAGACTTCATACAAGTCATATTCGTAAATATTCTGACGGTACTGTTACAGAAAAACTGTTTTGTAATGACCTGTCAAAGTGACATATGGCTTATTATTCAAACACCACCATCTAAACTATTCAAATGTGTAAATACTAAAAATATTTCCATTCGATCAAAAAAATATTTTCCTAAATATTATTATTTTTGTGTCTTGTCTTTTTCGTGTTCACATGTTCACATTTGGGGTTAAAATAATGTACTATATATTATTATAATGTATGCGTATCGATGAATATGCATATTGTACATCTTTGAGTGAAAACTCTGGGGCCCTAAAATTTTTTCAGGAGAATAGAGTGAATGTATTGATATTTGAAATCTTTTATTAGATATTGATTTGGTACATGTGCTTTCATTTTATAAAAAATATTTGACATTTCTGTCATTCGAATTTAGTAACGCGAGAGTATTTTTTTGGTGTTTATTCATTTGTTTTATTACCCTCTTTCTAATCTGTGGAGCATTATTACAATGCTAAAAATTAAAAGGTAAACGATTTTATTCACTATGAATAAACGCCAAAACTAACAAACTAAAAGCGAGCCCTAAGTAACATGATGGCGACAATAAATCAGTACACTTTATTGGTTTCTCCTTCTTAAACAACTTCGAAGTGGTGTCGCTTGTTTGTACAAGATATATATAGTGACAGCACTGGGGCACGAGGGGAGAAGGAATCGTAGAGCTGGCGAAATGAGGCAAGTGGAAAACCCAGACAACATTTTTTTCCTTTTATAAGAAGGGAGCACTTATAGCAAACAGGAGAAGAGAATACGATAAGAATACGAATACGGATAAGAATAGAGATGAGGTAGAACTAGACAGACAGAAACAGGACTGTAAGAATAAGACTATTAGTGTCAGTTCAGTTGTCATTAGTTATTAATAAGACTAATTGATATTCATTAACAATAGAAAATACAACAATAGAGCTATTAGTAACATTCATCCAGCTTCTAAATGTTAAATATATACATATAAACACTACGATAACTGACCAGTATAGAACATCTTATATATATCGAGCAAACGACTTTTTAAAAGCAGTCTGATTTAAATTGGCTTTTGCACATCATAGACGTTTGCCCAGAATCGCAAATTTCATTCAACGTGTACTTAACATGTTACAGTCTATGAATTACCTTTTGCCGCCAGTAAACAGCAACGCCACCCCGGCTATTTTGTGGTAGAAATAGATAGGTGGTAACGCACTTGCAAAGCGTAGGTATACTGTAAATATAACGTGGAACCCTAATATGAATGGAGGACCTAATATGAGTTGGCTGCCATTTTGATAAAAAAACAGATTCTGTTTTTACAGAAAGGTTATTTGAAGATGTTAAAGTGACATTAAGTTATAATATAATGATTTAGGTCAAATGACTACCTCCATATTTCTACATATTCGTACATTAAAATTGCGTTTTTTTTAACTGCGGTTAATGGAGAGCATTCTTTGTCTTTTTGTGTTAACTGAAATTTAAAATTGATTAGTTTTTTCGCGCAAAGAAAGTAATGATTAATGTAAGTACCAATTAATATTTCTATTAACTGTTTACGGAACTGGCTGTCACATTAGGTGTTCCATTTACGATTTCGTGTTTTTAATTTAAAATCTTTGTTGTGACCATAGGCAAAGATTGTTTTTTTTTTAATTCAAGTGATTAATAGATGGTAGTGTCTGTATTTAGACCGGCCTATCGGTTAAGCAGTTAATGACTACATTAAAAAGTGGTTAGTTAATGTGAAGTTATTATTATTGGTTATTATATTTTAAGGTATTATTTTAATAATCTGGTAAGTATGAGTGACGTACGCCCTTGTCAAAGTGATGCATCACAGACATATGTTTCAAAGGATGTTTGTAATAAAATATTTGTTTGCAATACTGTTGATGTATGTGTCAAGAGATAAACAAATAAATGCGTAAATTAAATTTTATATCACATTTGGTTTATGGTAATATATGTAAAAATAGAAAACTCTGTATTTATTACAAGAAAATCTATTCACTTTTCTTTTCTTTTTCTCGAGCCTTTTATCATTCCGCTGTTGAGCCTCGGGTCTACCGTTCTGAGAATGAGGGTATATTCTTGCATTTCCATTCAATACACATTTTAAAGTTTTTCGGTTTTAAACAATTAATCATATTTAAAGTTTAAGTATCAATGAAACAGCTGCTTTATATTAATAAAAAAATATAAATGTCAATTTCCATCTCCTTTTTCTTACAATTGAGATATTTGGAGAATATTCTGTTTATTACACAGACACATAGCTCGGTTTATGTACATATGTACACGGGTATAGATAATTAATGATACAAAAGAATGGATAAGAACACAGAAAACAATAACAAAACTTTTTGAACGTTGACACTGGAACTGTTACACAGTAGGTACTATCCGATATATACAGTAATTCTATTCTTAAGTATGTAATTGAAACTGTGCAATGTGTTTCTTAGTCACTTCTTTTTATAATTTTCCGCGCAATTTAAAATGATTTAAAAACATGAAGCCGTCAAATTGATCAAAATGCTTTCATTTAATTGGTTAAAACATTTCTTAAGAACAATTTAGTAAATAGTTTAAATTTATTTAACTTAAAGGTAAAATGCGCACATTGTTATATTTTAAATTGATATATTACATTTTAAAAAATGTCTTCAACACATTCGCTAGTGAGTGTATCTGGCGGTTTCAGGACGACCGGAAGACAGGTAAATTAACCTGACCTGAGTCATTTCGGCATCCAATTAGTGAAGGATTTTGTTAAGCAGTACGTCCTCTATTGCTGACTTATATGTGTACCTTTCTAGTTTCACCGAAACTCTTATGACGTTCATTGGAATATTTAATATCTTTTATTTATTTTTTATATACCATATTTGTAATAACCGTCAATCCAACTATCAATTACGCAGCTTCGTTTTGTCACGAAATTAATGTTTTATCTAAAATAGCTTACTCATAAATTGTAAAGTGTGTTATTTGTTTCAGGTCCTCGCCTAAGATTTTCACCGCAACAAAACTCATATCAGTAGTTCGAAAAGTTGCATTTTTCTCACTTATTTTATTTTCATTTATTTTATAGTGTGTCTGAACACATAACTCACGTAATAAATACATAAAAGAACATTGTATAATGATTATCAGAACTTATTCAGAATACATTTTTTCCCTAGTCCAAGTCAAGGTGTACTAGAAGAAACTTTATAACACAGCGTGCGATTTTGGTACACTACAATATAGCACTTGAGTACTAGTATAAATATGCGGAATACAAGATTGAATTCAAATAATATTCAGGGACACAATAATAGTAGTAAAAACCAAGAAGAGAGCAAGCGTGGTCTGGTAAAAACAAAATGGATGATTGTGAAACTCTGACGTAACGTAGACAGCTGGAAGCTCGCGGCCGAGGGCATAAGTGCTTGTATTTTAGTCCCAAAGGCGAATTGATCTCTTCAATTGAACAGAAACTACGTTCAGCGAGCTGGCCATAAACAACATTCATTTTTATATCCCCACTGTTTAAATGTAGGCTTAAGAGATCTAAAAGAAAGATATCTATTACTATTAAAATAATAGAATAATACTCTTATTTTTAAATCTCGATATCATAAAACATTATGTAGATTTATCTACTAGTTGGCAGCAACATCGTTGAATTTTTGGCGCTTAATGAAAAAAAAAAAAAACTACTAGATGAATATAAAAAGCTTCGTAATGTTTGTTCGTAATGTCTTACATTTCATTCGTCGAGCGGTTTTAAACGAGGATGGATATGTGTCTATTAGTGCTCGTATTGTTAGACTTTTTTACTGACACAAATCAATTTATGAACAATAGATTCATCGTTTTAACGGTTTTCAAACAACTTAGCGTCTTGATTACCTATTGAATAGAATTTCCTAGAAATAGAATAGTCGCCTAGTCAAGTGTTAACGTTTTTATTGATCTATTGTTTGATTATAGTCATTATTTAACTATACCATACTTATAAAAACGTAAAATCACGCCTACCATACTTATAATTACTGTTATATCTTCACGCCAGGTCGTTTACAGTGTAGGCAGAAAGCAGCAAGCACCAAACATCTCTATCCTTACAAACTTGACGTTCGTCTCCTACATTCATCACCCGCTTCGTACTCTCCTTTTCAGACTTCTGATTCCCTAATCAGTTACTAACTAACCTTTTTGTCAAGATAGAAAACTTGTTCTTACAATTCCTTGCACCAACTTTTACTTTGTAAATGTGTTATTGTCATTTTCACCTGCCATTCTTTCTAGATGAATACATCAAATATACCTACATATGAATGTTAATACGAATGACATTTAGGTCAGTAACGCAATAATTAGTGGTTGTTCAGTGACGTAGCGCATTAGCGCGACGCGCCGGCTCTAATGACTACTGTTGGTGGGCTGTTGACTTGTTACATATGAAACCTAATTGTTCCCTAAGACGCGCATTGATCGAGTAATTTACTTGAAGCTAACTGGCTAAGTAGAACTAAAAATAGTACACATGTTACGTGAAGTTTATAGGTATAGGTGATACCCGTGACTTCGTCTACGTTGTTGATAATATTAACAATTGTGTGTGTGCGTCAGTGTGCATGTGGCGCGCGTGCGTTCGTGCGTAAGTGCGTGAATGCGAGCGTGCGTGCGTGAATGTGTGTGTACGTAATTTATATTTGACCGATTATTTAAAAAACACTGATGGCGGCAGCTGGATGTCATCAGCCGTGTGTTGTGGTAAATCTTGGAGAAGACATCAGTCCAGCAGTGGAATAACAGATGCTGATTTGTTGCTTTGTTGAGTTGATAGTTGATTGTTGAGTTGATGCTTTTGTGTGTATGTGATTCTTTGCAGGTGATTTATCACAATGTCATAAGTTGTTGAATTTGTGTCCAGTATAGAAATTCAATCACTCACAATAAATCTTTTTGATAAATTTATTCTAACGTCGCGCTCGGGTCAGACATGTTTACGTGTGGAATTCGCCGTAGCTTTACATATGTCATGCTTGGGTTACGTATAATGCGAATTCTAGTGTTTGCTTTGACGTTGACGAATCGTAGTTTGACGAATTATAGGTACTTTGACGTATTACAGTTTGACGAATTATTCTTTGAAGAATAACAATTGTAAATGTTGTGGAATCAATATAATCGCGCATATATTTAATCATCGTATATTTTTCAATACTTTTTCTAAGTAAATATATTTGAATTGTATGAAGTTTGGTGGAACGGCTATGAATTATGAGTGATAGTAAATCTTGGACGAGTTTCCAGAGAGTAAGAGTGCCTCATTTGCCCAATGGTTGCACACTAGACAAGTTATTGAAAGGTCTTAGGTTCGATTCCTGGGTGCTATTGAGTTTTTAACTAAAAACACATATTAGTGCTTGGGAGTCTGGATTTGAGCCCAGCGAATGGCAATACATAGACATTAAAAACGTTTATTTATTGTAATACATGAGTATTACGTGTACTCATTTTTAAGAAAACTCGTCTTGTCTAATTGACGCAGCACAGAATCTGCCCAGTTTAAGATCAGAGATGGCCGTGTGTGAGTTGTACCAATATATAATACATATTACATTAATATGGAGCGCAGTAAAAGATGCCGATAGCCCGTGACCCAAGCGATACGTGTGCGAATCTTGACGAGTGTCAGGACGGCAATTAAATAGCCAATCGCACTGGGCCACGATCCCCGAGATAACCTAATTCATGTGTTTCAATTTTGCTCCTTCATCTACATATAAGTACTCGTAAATTAATATACGCGCAACGTTCCAAAATAGAATGTTGTCATAAAAAGTTCCGAGGCAATTTTTGTTATCGTAGGGCACAAAAACGAATAAAAGGATAACAAGGGAAACAATAGCATTCAACCCTAGAATTGACGCAATAGTGTTGATTACAGAATGTTTCTGCTCAGCAATGGATTTTTACCGAGTGATGATGATGATGAATCATTTACTTATCGGAAATTTTGAAACGGCTGGACGTTTAAAATGATCTAAAAATAAAATTTCAAAAAACAAATTATATCTGCCTAAGAGACATGGAAACGCACAATAATAATTTTCATATAAGTTCATAATTAGTCATCTTAGGCTTATTACATAGAGTAGATCAGAATGTTTGAGAATATCATTGATATTTAACGATATCGTAAAATAACGCAGCTGTTTTTTTAACAATGAGTAAATTTGACAACATACGAGCGACAGGTGGTTGGACGTACCATTTGGCGCGTGCTGGAGTTGTTTTTCTAAGCCAGTAAAGAGGCAAATGAACAGTATGTAATAATGCTAAGGGGCTCTGATACGTGAAGCGTGCCATGAGGTGCACTGTGCAGGAGTCTGGAACGGCCTCGGGGAAACTGTTTCTCGGTGAATACTAGCCATTTAGGTACATCATAAGATTTCGCGTTTTTTTTTAATATTCGTTTGTTGACAAGGATAGATTTTTCTGTTATTTCTTTGAATTTAGAATTTTATTTCAATTTAGAATACTATATTCCTTATGAAATACGATCTTTAATGGTTGCAAATATTGAAAATAAGGGGTAGATAGGCAAGTGTCGATACTATAGTGAGATGTATTTATATATAAGCTGAAATGCACTCATAAGATTAATAGGTTATGTTATATTTCTATTATCCTGATAAAATAAATCATTCGCATAATAAATTATTACCTACTGTAATGTACGAAATTTTTTTTTATAGGTGTTTTTTTTAAATACGTACATGTATGTTATTTAATTCTTTATATTTTTATATATCTTTAAACGATTAAACTGTCACAATACCACCAACGAATGATAAATTGAATTCCAATAAATAGTTTTTACAAAATACTAGATATTAATTGACTGTTAGCTATAAAGCAATTAAAATATTCGATGTTTTATCTATAGGTATATGCCTATTTTTTTACATTGATATAAAAATGTAAGACCTACGAACGGTTAAGTAATTTTTAACTTATTAAACAAATTAAAAAAGCCAATCCGTAAAATGTTTACATTTTAGAAATACCTTGCACCGGTACCATGACAGGCAAACAATGACAAAACAGAAAATATCTAAAGCTTCCGACCAAAGCATCTTATTGTTAGTCAACAACAGTGTTAATATTCGACAATTTGTGTTCATTTATTTTAAATATACCAGGAATATTATGCAGTTATCTAAAAAAACTTTATCCAATATAAATAGCCTGATAAATAATTGTAAACTCACCGATTTTTTCACTTAAAACAAAAACAATTACACCACTACCCACACGCAGAACACAATACGTACAGTTACGTTTAACTGAACAACATATCCACTCTCCGCAAGAGTTCGCGCGCGACTGAGGACATAAATTGAACGTTAAATCAAACTATTGGAAGAACGAACAGCAAGCACGGCGTGAATAAACTTGAATACATTGAGTAGAATAGAACAGAATTGCATACACATGCAATAGCATGGAGTGACATAAACATAATATACAAAACTAATCTCTTGTATCTATCATACATTCGTTATAGAATTGTCTATATTATGACGGATTAAATAAGCTGTTCAAATCCTGCCTCGTTGGTCGAGCGTTTTCCTATCCAATTTAGATTTTCTAGTAGTGACTCGTAATTAGGAATTCTCCACAGCATCAGCGATCCAAAATATGTGACAACTGGTTCGATCTAAGATCCCTCCCCACTCATTCCCATCCAGGTCAGTCTTTTGACAGGTTTAAGTTTGAAATTCGCCCATATCAATGTGAGTCCCGTTTTTCTTGTGGCGTAGAAATCTTTAAATTGTTTCACTTTTAGGTCCGATTTTCATTTTAGGAGGATGGATATTCTAACAATCCAATAAAATATATTTCTTAAATTAAAACTGATAGACTTTCTCGAAAGCCTGAAAACATCCAACAGATAAGTCAGCCACTATGCTACATATTCATTAATCCCGATCCGTCTCAGAACATTGTGCTGGAGTATGCTCATATCACGAAATAGGGTATAAAAAAAATTGGAAGCAATTTGCATACCGAGTGTAATAATGGCCTTTTTAAAATTCCGCGCCAAAACAATTATTATATAGCTATTATATATTTTGTTTATAATATTGTGTTTATTGCACGACTTATCACAGTGTGAGGCTCTATAATTATCTGCCCGTGGCTGTGAATTGTACAATTGGCGCCAAAGTGATCGCTGAGGCCAAGGGCGCACCATATCCATAGCAGCTGTACGACCTATTGTTAATGCTACAGAACACCTTTGTAAATATTTTAATGAATTTAGAACTCTATTAATAAAGCCAAAAAGGATATAATTCTGGCACTGAGCCACTATAAACAGTTAAATCCCTTTGAGCTATTATTAATCAGAAGCGACGATTTTATTGGGGTTCTATTGTAATGAGTTTTTTATATATCGGTGAGGCAAATGTACCTTTGGTTATTATTTCTATTTGGTGACTTATTAATGATATTAGACGCTGCACTATTCACCAATACAATTACATAGAGTTAGATCACACTGATTAGAATCGTAATGCCCGCAGCCATTCGGTCGTCGGGACTTTACACTAGAATGTGTTTCTTACAAAACCGACCGTGTAAAAGATTATTTAACTTATTTTTATTAACCCGCGATCAGTCACGCAGGTGCTACTAACACCTCATAATTTAACGAGAAAATGTTATTTTTCTATTTTCACCACGACCGTCAGAGTAGCCTCAAGTGGTCAGAAGTGGCTATTTTGGCAAAAGAATGTGTGGGAAACCATGTGGGGATAACGATTGTTCCTTAAGGACCCGTCAATGTTTGTTTGGAGAGCCCACCTTGAATTATTATATAATTACAATCGTTGGCGTCAGTAATTATTCAGTTCAATGTCTGCCAGTTACCGTTTATAATGCGGTTGTGTGTATGTTGTATAATTTCAATAACTGTCATTAAGTTCAGATTAAAAATTATATTCAGATTTAATCTTTTCATCCACTGCTGGACATAGGCCTAGTACGCCAATAGTACGCCACTGAGTTCGATCTTCAGCTCGTCGCATCCAACTGCTACCAGTCACTTTGCGTATATCGTCACTCCACCTAGCTGAAGGCCTTATATACATATATATTAGTTGACGATTGATGATTGGAAAAATTTGTGTCAACATGTCATGAAAATAGAAAGGGATTATTCCCAAAGGGTGTTCTGTATAATAACAGAATAGTAACAAACCTGCAAGACGACAATAGCAGCAGTGATGCATCTGAAGATAGCTTGCAGACACCTGGAGAAGGCTCAGGCCAAGATATGGAAGAAAACGGCGTGGAATATTTAGATGAAACAATTTTTGAATCTGACTAAAAATAAATTTATACTGGTACTTTGTTTTTAATAAAAGTCAATCGTTAATTTTATTGTCATCATAATATTTACCAATAATACAGATTGTTCATATAAAATAAATATTATCCATATAAATATCAGTATGTATTTTTTGTTACCCTTCGTGTCTTAATTACTGAACAGATACAATAGAAGAACTTGTTATTTTGCATGATATTACTCAGATTCACGGGAACTAATACGCGGGAAGAAGCTATTAATAATCAGAAGTCTATAGAGATTATCCGCGATAAATAATGATAGCACCTCATAAAACCAGTCAATGTGCACATTCATTAAAAGTTGAAAAATAAACAAAGTATCAAAACCGTTCTTGTCGTACTATACAGGGTAGCAATATGCACGATAGTGGCGCCCCTATTCAATTCACGACTTTCTTGCCAAGCTGTAAAGGCTATGGGATCTATAGAACTGTTTTCTTTCTATGTATTGTACTTTTGTTATGTTATATGCATAATCTATCTGTGGCTTCTGTCAAGTGTCATGTTTAGTTTACTTCTAGCGTGTCAATATTTGCAAATGTTGAAATGCCAGGCGCTTTTTCAGAAATAATTGATGATATAGAGGATTTAATATCTTCTCAGGATATTACTCCTAAAGAAAGATACGCTAGCAGGAAAAATGTGAGCGTACGTTTAAAGAAACGTGAAGTGAAGGATGAAGAACCCGTAGAAAAGCTCATTTTAGAGAGTGTTGTGCCAGGTATAACCTCAATATTTGTTGTAACTTGCACTTTTCAAACAAGTTTTTTTCGATTGATCTGTTGGTCCTCTGGTTAGTGAACCTGTTTTTTGAGCTGAGTATTATAGGCTTGATTCCAACCCAGTGCAAATATTTGTACGATCAGTAATTTAATATGTTCTGATTTGGGGTATACACCTATCTAAATATGGCTATAGAAAGGTTGAATTTCCAAAACGAAGTACAGCGAATATCATAATTATAATTTAACAGTGTACAAAAATAATAGTAATTTTACAACACTTATAATGCACATTGGCTTTTGCATAAAATTCGCCCGTCCCACTTATTTATTACGAGAGGAATTTTTTCAAATCCAGAATATTTAAAGAAGTTTGTTTCTTATGTCATAAAAGGTAAACACTGTTCAAATTCGACAACTCTAGCTTCGGCAGTATACCCTCTATTATGATGAATCACTTATACAGTCAGGATATGTAATTTTATATTATTATATAACATCACACCTATAATCCTCGGAGGGAGAAGCAGAGGACTAAACTCCACTACTACACTCCCATGTTACACCAGTTACGTTCAAGTCCAGTGGAATGGGTGGTGAGCCTATTGCCATACATCAGACACAAATCCAGACAGACTCTGGATCACTACTAGAAATTCCAAATTAGAAAATCCAAGAGTATCTGACCTGGGATTTGAACCCAGAGCCTCCTGATTGGGCAGTTGTGCTTGCAACCACTCGACCAATGAGGCACTCAATATAATATGCATTTAATCCAACAAGTGTATAAAATAAACATTGATTATTATAGGAATGCCCTAAACTTATTTTTAAAATCCATATTTAACATAAATATGCAAATTTCAGGGACTCAAACAATCTATGTGAAAACTTGGGGCTGTGCTCACAACAACTCTGATTCTGAGTACATGGCAGGGTTACTGGCAGCACATGGTTACAAATTGACTGAGGACAAATGGCAAGCACAGCTCTGGTTGCTCAACTCCTGCACAGTAAAAAGTCCTGCCGAGGACCACTTCAAGTATGGCATATCAAACTCTGTTAAATAGTGTTAAGGTTGTATGCATTATTTAGCTTAGTTTACTTTACATTATGCTTGTCATTAAGTTCAGTCATTGAAGTATGTATACTGAACGTTTCACACTGACATTTCTATACAAGGTTGTGGTCAGGGGTGATATAAATTTTACATAATAATTCATATTGCTCTTATAACCTCAACTTACATAAGAAAATGAATTTTTTCAGGAATGAAATAGAACTTGGCCAGAGTAGGGGTATCCATGTGGTGGTCGCCGGATGTGTTCCACAGGGAGCACCAAGAGCAGGATACTTGCAACGCCTCAGTGTGGTCGGAGTGCAACAAATAGACAGGATAGTGGAGATCGTAGAAGAAACATTAAAAGGTACTGCTTTTCTTCTGTAACTTGAAATATATAAGTTTTTTGTCTATGGATTTTTGAAAATTGTATAAGGCCCAAGGAAATGCCATGCCTTGCTATAGATAAGCAATTTACAATCCATTTCACAGGTCACACAGTCCGGTTGTTTGGTCAGAAAAAAACTGGTGAGGGTCGCAAAGCAGGTGGAGCTTCACTATTACTACCAAAAGTACGCAAGAACCCTCTCATAGAGATCATCCCCATAAACACAGGTTGTCTCAACCAGTGCACATATTGCAAGACGAAACATGCACGGGGTGAACTGGGGAGCTATCCACCTGAGGAGATTGTGGAGAGAGCAAGACAGTCTTTTCAAGAGGGTGTATGTGAGATATGGTTGACTAGTGAAGATACTGGTGAGTTCAGTTTCAGTTCAGTAATCTTCTTGATACTTGATTTCTACTTGTTGATGTTTGAATGTTGTATTTAGTTCTATCGTTGGATATCCGGGGTCCTGTTTGTGTGATTCATGACACATGACTTATTATTACTTTCACATTTAATTTAATACAGAATTGAAATATTAGCATAACAATATATGTAATTATGAAAAACAAGAACCAAAGAAATGTACAATTCGCTATTGAGGTTCGAAGCAAAAAACACTATAGTAGATATGGATTTAAAAATATTTTCGCTTTTTCTATAGACAGTAGTATTTACATTCTTCAGGTACTTATGGCAGAGACATAGGCTCCTCACTTCCGGAACTTCTATGGCAGTTAGTGAAAGTGATCCCTGAAGGATGTCGACTCAGGCTGGGCATGACTAACCCGCCTTATATCTTGGAGCACTTGGACGAGGTCGCCAAGATTATGCACCATCCTCGCGTTTACAAGTAATTGTTGATATTTCGTACATTTTACTAATTTAAGTGGTAATAATGTACATTGACAGTTTCATTTGTCGGGTGGTTGCAAACGCGATTATTGATTGAGAGGTTCAATGGACAAATTACTAATATATTAATAAATAATTTGTCAATTCGTAACAATGTACTAGATATATCATACGTTATTACTGGTACTCAATTGTTCAATTATAGTATGTATTTTCGACTTCTATTTTTGTCTTTTTGCAATTGTGTTATAAGAATTAGCCGATTACTTCAATACTTTTTGATCATCTAGTGTTCACCGTTTGCTCAATGACTTTCTTGGTCAGTCACTCTGTTCATATCATGCTAATGTTACAGGTTCCTCCACGTGCCGGTCCAGAGTGGCAGTGATCAGGTGTTGGCAGACATGAAGCGGGAGTACTCCAGAGCCGACTTCGAAAGGGTTGTCGACTTCTTGCGGGAAAGGTGAGTGCGATTACAGGGTGCTACGATATTATGGAGTATTTGGAAAACGAAATGGATTTGCAACAGTTTAGACACGTACCCGATTAGCGGTATATTATGTGAATGAAATGAACATTCAGTCGTAGTGTTTATTGCCAAATGTTAATTTTTCTTTTATTTATTGTAAGACTTCAAATCTAGATAAGCTGAACAAAATTCGGACTTTTCCCTAGTGATGTTCTCTACTAGCCAACCTCTGGTGCTGGTGAAAAATTGATGGTAGTCGGTAACAGTTAAAAGATAAGATAGTAAATATAATAAATATTTGACGTACAACAGAATTAATAATGTTTGTACGTTCAGAGACAACGTGCCGAAGCCAGTTTTATAGTGGTTCGTAATTTATAATATATCGTAGGCTGCAGCTTCTAGACCAATGGCACATTCCAAAGACCTGAAAGAAACGGTTTCGTTCCACCTTTCTTATCATGACGGCCAAGGAGTGGAATAGCCTGCCGGTTTCTATGTTTTCGGACATATATAACTTGGGACTCTTCAAAGCAAGGGCGATTAGGCTGTTCCTAGGCTGCTCCATCTTAGGACGCAACCTCGCTTTCCATCAGGCGGGATCGTGGCCAAACGCTATATAATAAAAAAAAGACCAACGACGCAGTCAGTTCCAAATAATATTTTTAACCAATACCCGCAGAGTGCCCGGCATGACCATAGCGACTGACATCATCTGCGGCTTCCCTACGGAGACGGACGCCGACTTCGAGGACACTATGGCGCTGTGTAAAAAGTACCGGTTCCCCTCGCTCTTCATCAATCAGTTCTTCCCTCGGCCCGGCACACCCGCCGCCAAGATGCCCAGGGTGAGAACAATTCAACACAATCCAATCAAGAAGTACGCCAGGATAGGCTCTAGGGCTAATATTGGCTCGATACATTCGGCACTGATTACTTTCACGTTGATTAATGTGCCAAAAGGTTTCGGTATTGTTTCTGTGTGTAATAATATTTTATATCTAAGTTATTGGCAATATACCATTGTCTAACTATCTAACTTAAAAGTTTCTCTTAATAATAGTTAATCGGAATTTAGTGCTTTGATAATGAATGACATGAATGAACACGTGTGATAAAATGTGTAATTATGATAATGTATATTAATGTATGGGTTCGATTTCCTCTCGGGGCAGTTATCTGCCTAGTGAATATTTTTCTTTTGTTTTCACATGTAAAATAATAAATGTAAGTTTGTATTTAAATATTTATGTATTTAGTCTATAAGGTATCTGATTATCATAGCACATTTTAAGCTCCGCTTACTTAAGGTTCACGTCACTTTATCAGGCTTTTTCCAGCATATTATTATTATTGTTAGTAATTCTGAAATATTTCATTAATCAGGTACCGGGTCAAAAAGTAAAGAAACGCACAAAAATGTTGTCGGAATTCTTTCGCTCGTACGAGCCCTACGGTCACAAAGTGGGGGAGACTCATGAGGTCCTCGTGACCGACATCTCACACGATAAGAACTATTACGTGGCCCACAACGAGTTCTACGAGCAAGTGTTAGTTCCCAAAGAAGAGAGGTACATGGGCAAAATGCTCACCGTCAAAATTACAGGCGCAACAAAATTCTCTATGGTCGGGCAACCCATAGACAAACCAAAAATGCCCGGTTTGACGGCACCGCTGAAAAAGGGGGAGGTGTCGGGTGTTGTCAGTCAGAAAAAAATTACAGTGCCTATACCGATATATGTACTTGTATTCGCTCTAGTTGTAAGGTTGATCTGGATGTTTTTATAGCGTTGTATAGATAATACACTATTTTTGTTAGTAAAATCTCTTTAGTTTTATTTATGAATCTACCCTTATTTCTGTAAAAAAATCTGCAAATACATTCATTTGTTTTAATTTTTAACTGTGCAATTGATTTTGGTTTAATAGCGGTTATTTTATTGATGAGGTGTTGTTATTTAAATTATAAGTATCAAACTCTTTCAATGAAATATGGCTACGATAGCCACAAGCTTGGATTCGTTGATTGTGTGGGATAATTTCTGAATTATCGACAGTCAGACAGAAAAACAATAAAAGATGTAATAAAAAACCTCTCGGACTATGATCTGGTTTGGTTTTTATTGATTCGCATTGGAAAAGCGTAAAAGAGGAAGCCCCTGGCTGCGTCTAATTTGGGACTATGCTTATGCCGAGCCGTCATTTCTGTAGACTTTTCAAATTGAACTTAATAATTTTTTAAAGTAATTTTAATATTTTCGCGCCTCGACCAAAAGTAGCTAACAGTATACAATTACACGCAGTTAAACAACGTGTTTAAGTTTAATAGTTTTATTCACAAAACAATCTAGTTTTGTGAAACAAAGAGCAATCCGACCCATTCCGCTCCGCTGCGTCCTTTGACACAATGTTATATAACATTGCGCCGCCCTCCGTGCCGCTAGTGGCCAGTACTGGGGTATAGTGGATGGTTGGATTCGTATCTGGAAGCCAAAATGTCCTATGCACAGCCCGGCGGGAAGCGGCAGAAGGTGAGAGAAGGAAGGGTTGGGGACAACGTTGATTACTTTCAAGGTACGCTTAAATTCTTTTTTACGAGATTTTTGTGTTGAATTTGTGTAAAGTTGAGGTAGGGATATTTTTTACTGAATCTGTGGGTAGGTATGAAATGTTTTTACTAGTACCTACGTTTGCCTTCTAAATACCAATATTTGAATTATATTTACATTTTGTGCGATTGTTAGCATTTGATGCATCCATGGGGTAAAATAAAAGATAATAAGAGATTAAATGCATCCGAAGGTACTAAATATTTATTTAGAGGGATAATTTTTTTACTTTGTCTTAAAAAAATACAAAAAAAAATCGAATCGTTACAAATACTGACGGACGGTTAATAACCGGACTAATGTTCCTAACAGATCCATTCTAGAGGTCATTTTACCAATTAAAGTCTTTGTAACAACTGATACTAAGGTAAGTGTAACCAACAGTCCTGTTTCTATGGTCTTGTTCAACTGCCGGTTTCATACGTCCCTGGGCGGTAGCAGCCACTTATAACTACTGGTGCTCGCTGGACTGCCAATGTCTTCATACAAATAACCAAAATTTTTAGTAAAATTTACTTGAAAAAATGGTTGATTGGATTTTTTTCTTATCGTATATTATATAATGTTTAGAAGCAGCAACTAAAAGTTACTTAGTAGTTTCAGTCGCTTACAAACCATCATCAATAAAGTCCTCAGATTTACATCATCAGCAGTCCTAAGATTTTCTGCTGAAGGTTTTTCTGAAGAGCCGTATATTATAACGAACTGGAAATAACCAACGTATTCCAACTTTAATTGTGTACTTACAAGTTTAATTTAAATAAATACTGCTTTAAGTTTCCTATCAAATATTAAATTCTGCCTTTAGATTTATTTATTAAATATAAATGCTGTTCCTAAATTTCATTACATATTTATGTAAATATTGTTTGCTCTGTATCAGGTATAGAAGCGGTGGAGTACAACAACATGGCTTCCCCAGCGGACACTCTGTGTTATCGGTACTACAGCGGAACTGAGCGAGTACACTCGCGCGCCATGGACGACTGGCTCAAATACAGTGTGGCACTCACTGAGTTTCGGTCCAACGGTATGCCATCCTTGTCCACTACTCTTCCGCTGACAGATCCCTTTCAAACTGCCTGCCATAATTATAAAGATTATCACTTGATTTTATGATGATAAATTCGAATCACACAATAATCATTACATTCCTTAATAATTGTATTGGTACTCTAATAATACTTATCACTTAATTAGACTTATTTATTTTATTTATTCAGGCTCCGATAGCCACGGGAAACCGACGCACAACCGCCCCTGGGACGACAACACTAACACATTGGAATGTCACAAACGGTGCATCAAAGCACTCTTCGATTTCTGCTCGAAACTCAGTATCAAGTATTGGACGGCTTTCGACTCTGATTTAGTGCCTTACACGGACAACGGGGAAGAGAACAGAACGAATTGGGACGATATCGTGGAGTACATCCAGGAGATGTCGCAACGGATGCACGTCAAATTGTTGTGGATCGCCCCGGACTTACATTCGCATCCCAGGTAAAGTGGATACCGTTTCTAAACTTAAAGAAATCATTAATTTTATTACATATTATCCTGAAAAGATCTGCAATCAACTTTGAGCAGGTTTGCAAGAATAGAAGTGTCAGCCAGTTTAGTTAGTATTAGATAACGCTGCTTGTATTAATTGGTGTAATGGCTTCCTCGTTGGTCGAGTTGGTTGCATGTGCAACTATTGATCGGGATGTACCTACTGTTAGTTATCAAAGGATATTTTCCTTATATGTTAGTTAATAATTCTTGTATTAACTGTTTAAGTGTATAGATTAGTTTATTGTTTTCAGATACTCTAGTGGTGCTTTAACGAACAGTGACGCGACCACATTCGTCCAGGCCGCCACACAGATTAAGAAATGTCTCGAAATGTCGCAACGCTTGAACGCTGAATGCTTTCTCATCTGGCCCTATAGAGAAGGCTACGATGCCATTTTTCAAACTGATGTGGCCAGAGAAATCAAATTATTTTCAAAACTCCTCAAAATCACAGCAGAATACAAAGACAGATTGAACTATCGGTGTCAATTGTTAATAATGCCATATTACAGTTATATTGTAAAAAGTTTTGCAGGTAGTTTTGGTAATTTAACATGGCAACACCAGTGTTGGCGGGATAGTGAGAGGGTGAATTATTATATGTGGGATGTAACGAGTTGCTTGTACTTTTTGAAGAGTTACAATCTAGACCGGTATTACAAAGTGTGTACTCCGCCTGGTCATCATATGTACATGGCTAATGTGTGAGTATTCATTACTTAGGACATGAAATATAAAAAAAATAGATAAGTAGTAATAATAGTAACATCATAAGAAATTTAATGACGTCTTGTGTAGGTAATGCTTAGAGTTTCGCTCATTAAATATTAAATTGGCATGAGGTTAATTTATTTTCAGGTACAATATGATGGGCGGTGTAGCTATCACAAATCAAGTTCAAATCAGCGACAATAGAAATATTACTCTCATGATGAAATGTATTGTAGATCAGGTAATTAAGTTTCTTTACCAAATATGAGAACAACAAGGATTATTGTGTAGTTGATGCTATTTTAAAAGGCTTCAGTTAGCAAAATTATTATATTTTTATAAAATCGTAATTACTTTTAGTAAAGTAATTAGTTTTATTTTAACGCATTAGGGGACGACGCCCCCTGGCGGTATAAACTTAAAGCTGGTGCCTCGGCGGGACAGCGACTTGCGCGAGCTGATGACCACCTACATTAAGTATATCGACGCCATCGCGAAAGGCCTCCGACTCGCCTGCACTATGATTGCTGAACAGGTCTTCTCCAAACATATACAGGTTGGTCTGTTAAATATACAAATCTTGGTCATGTCATATAAACAAAACTGTCGATATCTTATTTAAATTTTTACCGCGTAAAAATTTAAATAAGGTTCTGAGGTATTGCCAGAGCACTATGGTATGGGGCTACGAAAAATCTTAAATTATTCATAATTCATTTTCTAATTTAATTCTAATACAAATTCGATATATTTTCAGCAACGATACTCCACGTATTTCAGCGGCTTTGGGTCGCGGTTGATTAGTAGTGACGTTACTATGGAGGAGTGTGAAGACTACCACAAGTTAGTGTTATTAGTTAACCCAAAGTAATGAAAGAATTTAATTCAGATAATTACACATTTCTGTTTTAACATTATGAAGTTGAAGAGACTAAAACTGAATGACTTTTAATCATTTGAAATAACAATTGCGATATGATAAAATATTATAGATAAATATATTTTTTCGCAGAGTACACATTAATTAAAGTTATTTTATTTTACGCAATGGTTATCAAACCCAGTGGTTTTGAACGGTACAGTCGATTCGTAATGTACCACCGTGCAACACGTGTAAACAGTCCTTTAATTGCTCGACCGTTGTCTATGGTTGTTGATATTGTAAAATCATCTTTATTAATAACTTTCGTCCCTAAACCACCTTTTATATTTCAGGAAGAACCAAACCCACAACGAAGTGTGCAACTCGAAGTCAGAGCACTACAACGTGGTGTTCCAGCGCTACCTGGACACTTGTGACCATATTTGATGACAGTAGAACCAGAAAATTACTTATAGAATAATAATGTCGCTTAATGTTCTAGACACATCTATTACTTTATACTGAAAACGTACCATCTAGTACTGGTACGGTCTGAAAAGCAATGACAGTTGTAGTATTCAACTGTTCTGAAAAGACAGAATAACAAGAGGAATGGATGTAAGAAGAATGACATCCCAATGAATAACGTTGACAGAGGATGTCTTGTTAGCCGTTAAGCTGAAGCGCTTGACTTAAAAGTTATTGTTTGATTGCACAAAAAGAAGTATTTCTAGTTCATTAAGGCATATTTAACTTAAATAATATGATTTAAGCATGTACCTAAGATTATTATAATAAAAATTGACGTACCATAGAGTAGATGTTAGTTATTATGAGTATCCGACCGAAGTTTTCGATTCAGCTAAAAAATATAGTCGTTTCGCCCGTAAGTAGACTTATCTGGTCTTTAATTATTGGAGTAATTTTTAAACTCTGCTGTCTGTATATGTGTTGTTAATTGCGATGTATAATTGTTAAATAATGTTGTACATTCCTTGGTATATATTATGATAATATTCGTTTGATTGTTTAACTTTAGGAAGTTATTCAAAAATTTCAACGACTTGGAAAATATTACGTAAGAATTGGTTTTCCCCCTACGTTAAAATAAGGGTATGTAGAGATTTATCCAACACCCCCTCTCCCTCGGGACCCTCACGTAATTAACGAATGTCCCCCAAGGGAAAGTACAGGTTTAATGAAATTTAAAGGAAATACAAAATATCACTACCTAGTATCAGAAGTATCAAATTCGGTACTAACCGGAACTAAAATTGGAACCATATATATTTTTTTAACATTTAAATTTCGTCTGAAAACTAGAATTCGGTCGCTTACTTTTTCAGTCACATTTATTTACTTTCCAAAATATTTTTTATCATGTGCTTAAATTTGTGAGAATCACAATATTTTTTTATTAGTTAAATGTGTATTGTATGTGATATTTAATAGTTACCAATTTAAGACGGAATATAAAATAAAATACACTTTGATCAATGCTTCAGAATATTTAATTTGCGTATTTTCAGATAGAATATTTTTTTTGTATTTTTCAAATATATTCACAACAACTTACGAACATTTATATTGTATATGCGAAACAATACGTACTTGTGCTTAAGTATTTAATACACATTATGCGAATTTTAAATTAAGCTATAAATTTATACAGAAACTCGTCTCATAATAACACTTTTTTTTTCATGGCAATATTTTTCCTGACCAGTTTACGGTTTGTACATTAATTTTCTATTTAACTCTCTAGGCCTGTGGCCTATGACTTTTATTTATCCATTACCATTTTTCAATAGATTAACTAAGTACTTATGTATATGCCGTACAGATAGAAATTTAAGTGCTTTAATATATGAAAAATGGAACTTAAACAAAAGTAGCACGAAAATAAAATTAATAGGAAATAACATGTTATTGTACAATCTTAAAAAATATAGTTCAACGATTTTACTAACAGTGTTCTTCCACCACTAACCTCTCTTCCCTCGAATGTTTCACAAAACTCAATATTCTTCAATATTGTTTTAATTGCACTTTCACATAGTTTCTGTATAAATTTGCAACGACACAAAAACCATACTGTCATAGTAAACTTATATATAAACGAAAATTGTATCGATAAAAACAAATCGATTATCACCATCGATTTTAAAGGAAGTCTTTGATATATTTCTCAGTAATGTCGCTCATTATTCAAGCAGAGTACCTACTACGCAAGCGACTACACATTTTTTTAAAATAAAATATACAACTTGTACTACAAAAATTAAGCACATCTCTATTAAGCGTTCAGAAAACGAATTTGTCAATAATAAAAAGTCATAAGGATCCAATCGTAATAAATATTATTATTTAAAATTAACTTAAAACTAACAAAAAAACAACTATTTTTACAATTGTAATTTTTAAACCAGGCGAGGTTTTACATTATCGATTACAATTTAAAAAAAACGAACTATCTATGAACTGGAAGATACGGTACGTCCTTATAATGAGTGAATGAAATTTTTAAAAAGTCGCAAATTCAAATTTTAAATTTAAATTTGAAATTCGAAATTTTCAAATAATGTGTTCAAATACGAAATGGAAGCGATGTATCCTAAATTTTTTTTAATCTACGCATCTATCCGCGTTTGGGAAGGACGCATGAATATCCCCCAAACTATTGGGCCGTGTTAATTATACTAATACTGAAAAGTAAAAAAAGTATAAAATGCTCATAATGCACTACATTCCTAAAAGGATAAAATTTCGTTAACTATAATATTATATAAGGTTTACAAAAAAAAGTTATCGGCAGTACACCATCGGAATGAACAGACTATAAAGGGTATATCTTTATACAAATATATCTGTCGAATAATTCAGTAAGTAGTTGTGAGATAGAGTTAGTTTTTATAAGCACCGTAGTTTTCATTGTAACACGAAAATTATTCATATGCTGTAAAAGAATATTCAAATGATGATTTAAATATTGTGCGAGGAATACGAAATGCAAAATTTTTCTTACAAAACTAGATATATCCATAACCAATAAACATTGAAAGAAAAATTATTAAAATGCTGTTTTTGGTACGTACAAGCTCACTTTCGTATTTGATAAAATAATAATGAGATGTCTATGGTTATACATTACGTAAAAAAATTCAATAACGTATATAAATAAAAGTTAATACCATATAATATCATTATATTGCGTACGCTGTGAAAGTTATTAACAATAAAGTAATGTACCACTGTTTTATAGA
>DWME01001531.1:0-24376 GCA_018244795.1 Parelbella ahira ahira
GTTTATTTATTGCATCTTATAACATGTAACATTAGGGTTTTTGTATTTAGGTTAAATATTTACCTATAATTGTAGATACATAGACTAAGCACTGATATAGATACAAGACTAAGCACTGAAAAATAATTTATCTTCTCTTTTATATTAGATAACTGTTAATAACAGAAGGATTTATTATATCTCTAGATATTTAATGAAAAAAATTAAATTGTATCAATGTATTACACGAGCACTATTTAAGTAGATAAATCATCGCGTCTCTGTGATTCAATTTTCCTGACGACTAAGCGGTTTCTAAGGCGAGATTGTTCTCATATTAAGCAACAATTCTAGTAATCCACGTGTTAGGAATCCTAGCTACTTAGGTAGGTACTAGTAACCCACCAAGTACATACAGGTCTCAGTCTTTCCCACAGGAAATGTCAATTTACTTGCTATACTAACACAATGACTCGGCATGCGTACTAAAATAAAACAACAACACATCCTAATCCTACGCGGCAATAAAAAGTAAACTTATTTAGTGTAACAGCGAGAGAACTCATCAGAAAAGTTGCCATGTAATAATTTAGTTGAAGACGGGGCCCACGTCTTAAGGTCGTGTAATATCTTCCACTGACATATTTATTGTCTCGTAGGGCGGGGGTTGAAGCTTCCTTGAAGGGGAACAGTATCTCACCATCTACATACGTATAAGAAAACGATCCTTTCGAACAAGGGATGCTTACAAAACATGGAACACAACTGCCACCAAGACGTCGGAGAAACAAAACACGTTTCGGTTATATTGTGTTTTTTGTTACAGTTTAGTTTTAGTGGCCTTAGAAGAAAAATAAAACTATAATAAATTGTCGTTGAAATACTAATCAAAATATGGAATCTATTTAGTTGTTTCGGTACCTGTGGCGATTGAGACATTTTTCAAATCTTATGACCAATTAAATACATTTGGCGAGTCCCTGATTATTTCGTAGTTAAGTGTATAATTTACGAGGAAAGATAAAATCTGTTCGTACGATTAATGCGGTCCGTTTAGTTTATCGCAACGTTACCTTTTTAATTATAGTGAGAATAATACAGAAAAATATTTAGTAATAATCTTCATTGAGATACGCATGCAGTAACTAGGTACCTACCTGTAAAGATATTTTGAAATTCAAGATTAGTAACTCCATGCACGGTAATTATATGTGTATGCGTTTTTATATTACATTATCGCGTCATGCACGGGGATAAGCAGAGAGCACAAAGTGCCATATATCTCTATCCTTACAAACTTAATTTGCGTCTTTTGCATGCATAATTAGATCTCTAATTAAATGTAATTTTTCTCGACTGTGAACAATTTTAAAGTAGCGATGTAAATTTAGTACAAAAATCTATATTTCAAGTTCATAGTTGAATTTATGATGTATCATTAACAAGTCAATTGTTGTTTAAGCCATGTTTTTTCTCTTGACCAATAAAGCTTTCAAACAGTCACCGGCCATATCGCTACATGTCTAAACATTTGTTGTGTGTTATATTATGACATTATTTAAACTTTCAAATTGAACTTTGAGTTATTTTTATGTAGCTTCCTAAAACATTTTAATGGAGTGATTTTAATCATGATGTCAGCATTCATAAAAGCTGACAATTGGTTGCTCTCGGCAAAAAATATAAGGAAAATAAACGAAAAATGCATTCGTACCACGTCGTTAGTTGCACCTGCACGAAATAGCATGAATGATGTCTATTTAAGAGTGTAGATATGTTTTTGCTGCGTTTGTTATAATTATTTAGCAGTTGCTTACCTTTGCATTTACTGCAGGGCTAAGGGTGTGTTTATACAGGCCGCGGTCAGCTGCGCGGTAAAATTAAAAAGCGAACATGAATCGCTTCAACAGGGTTGTTTAAATTATGAATCGCTGTATTTTATATATAATGTATAAACTGATTTATCTTGTTCTAATGTAGAGAATGAGAGAACGAGAAGTGAACCTCTGAGGACGAGAACTCATGACGATCGTTAAAAACTTTACGAATTCATAAAATGACTTAATAGTAACAATTTAAAACGTAGAGAAAGCTAAACTCCTAAATTTTGATTACTAAAAATGTGTGCTAATACCGATTACAAATAAGTGTTCGAGTGATCGTACATGCAACTTTCAGAGCTGCCCATTTGGGCTAATAAAACTGTACATTTTTTGCAATCTAGTTACGGTTTACTTGAAATAGTTGTACTTTGGTTGAGATAGTGTTGACCTTCATAGGTGCAGAAATCGCTCATGCAAATATACATCCTTTAGAATATGACATACCTACATTCTTCACTCAAATGCCTCATAGGAACATTTATTACAGTGACTTTCCCTGCCGGTGGAATCGTTATATCCTGATAAATGGGCCAAGCGATATACTTTCTGCCGTAGCCCACAAACACTAATGGTCATACATTAGAGTTCCATTTCAGCGATCCCTCCTGCCGTGGTCTGAACTTCACAAGAGATGCTTTAATGTCGGCTGAAAGTTTTTGAATTTAGCTAGTTTTTTTTTTGATTTTGCACTTTTAATGGCTTGTATTTCTATTTATAAACCTCCCTAAAATCTACTCCATCTCTAGTCACTCGCTGAATTGTAAACGACAAAAGAACACAACAAACAAATAGATAACCACAAGAGTATGACTTGATGCAAAATTGCTGCTTTTTTCAGTTTCATGAAGTAGATTAACTGTAAGTACACTTCCGTTCTTCAATGAACACTGAAGCCCGCTACAATTTCAGTTTAGGTACTCTTCATCGATTTTCTTGCATTTAATCTATTACCTGCCTAATGCGCAATTAAGAAGAAATAACTAGAAGGTAAAAAAGAAATGGTGGTTATATAATATCAGTTAGATACTTTTACATAGTGCAATGTAGTTGATGTTCAATGTGTCGTAGATAGAAAATACTTCATATGGTGTAAATTTTGGTTGCTTGTTTTTGTTTCTGAGTACATTTTTGAGATCTAAAAATCGAATTATATTGTATCAAAGTATGTACTACTGACGTTATAATTTTTATAAAAACATATTCATAACATTTGATTTGGATATGAAATGTGGCGCCTTTTAACCTCTCTCTACTTTTGCCACTTCGTTATGGTTCAGGTTAAGAGCGTGATAGTCTCAAAGCAATGATTGTAACTTAGTTTTCAGTAGCATGCGTTTATTGCTTGCCAACATCCTGCAGTAATAAGAGTAAAGAGTTGTTATTTAAAATCACGTGATATAAAATAGCAGCTTTCGTAAATTACATCCTGGCAACCCTAGAGCACAGAATGGAGGCGTGGGGCGGGCGCGGGTCGACGACCGGCCGCCCGCTCTGAAATATCGCCTTGCAATATCTCGCTCGGCTTAATCCCGACCAACGTCTACGCTCAGATTTATAAAATACAACTGTATTTACGTACCGTGCTTTTATTTAAAAAGAAAAATAAAGCTAGGTTATAATTAATGTAGGCGTACATAAAATATTTAATTTAATTCGTTAAATCCTCGTCATCGTCCATATATTTCAGACGAGTGATTTATTTCATTATTTCGTTGTTTATAATAAATTATTCACAGAATATCTTCTATTAATTGTTCGGGCAAATTCTTAATTACACTAAAACTAATACGTACGCATATAAGTATCTATGTAATTCCTTTATACTTAAGTGTTATTGTACCTTTGATAATATACATACCTACATATTACTTTTAATTTACATATTCTGATAAATCACATATTACATGTGTGCAGTATAATTAAGTACCTACCTATCCTAAAGCAATAGATTACGCAGTTATGAAATTAAACAGTTCACAAGGATCTTTTTTGCGAAAGTTTTTACTTTGAACCTACTATTATTTGTAGCGTTATCCGTCAAATCATCGGGACACGTCATACCCGTAAAGAGTTCGGCTGGGGAGGCGAACGAATTAAGACGTTTCGCAAACCACAAGGAACGTTGGTCCGGTGTTGGTCGTTCGTTATATTTACATAGCTACTAGCCTATAAATAAATACCGGCTCTCACGCACACGTGCACAAAATGACGTTGTTTTAAGTTTATTTTATTTTTATACTCGCCAGAGACCGCTCGCGAGCGCTCTGTAATTTCGCGTTGGTCGCGGCGCGTAGGCGCGTACGCACGCCGTTTCAATATGGCGGCGGTATTCTTGCCAGCTTGAATTTTTTTATGAATAAACGAGTATATTAATTAAAAACCTATATATGTTATAGCTTAATTAAAAATGGCTGTCGCACTCCCAACTCGATTCTTCATAAAGAAGTGCTATTAGGACATTTCTGTGGTGCTCCGAAAGATACGTATTATAAGGTTGTTATTGTATCTGTTGTAATAACTTAGACATTATGTTGATTATGTATATGTGCGTCTATTCTTAGAAAATATGGTGATTTTCTGTAAGTATAAAAAACCTATAACTACTTATTATGCCAACCCAAATGTTTGAGTTACGCATCCAACTTTTATTATTTTGAACGCTCTTATTTAACTTTATAATATACTATGTATTATGTATATATATAACTAAAGATAATTTTCGTATTACTAACAAAAATTATGTATAATGTGTATAGTTTAAATGTCCAGATAATGTTGTTTTAGGTACGTCATATACCATTTTGTGCGTTACTCTATTTTTAACAGTTAAACCTAAATGAAAATTTTGATAGTATATAATGAAGAAAATTTACAGTTTATTATATATATTCTAACGATTAACAATTTATGTTATCTTGTACATATTAAGTATAATAATTCACATTTGGTTATTTAAATATTATTATTCCTTCAGGTATGCTTGAATACCTATGACAGTTCGGTTGTGAAAATTTTGAATAATAATGAATGCTCGAAATCGTCTCTACTAATCGTAATTATTACAACAAGAATGTCACGACGAGCAATTTTATCTTTCAAAAACAAAAATTTCTCGTAAATAAATGAATAAATAAAATATCTCGAATATTTATAGCAGCAACTGCCTTAGGAACTTTACTTCACACTTGAAATGTCTAAACTCTAAATGCTAAGCTCAACTTAGGATGACAATCTGCGAAAGACTGCAGGCAGATGCTGGATGCGACAAGCCGAGGACAGGGTGCGATAGCGCTCATTGGGGGAGGCCTACGTCCAGCAGTGGACTGAGATAGGCTGATGGTGTCGATGATTGTGATGATGAAATGCTAATCGTGAATTAAAACTTTACGAAAATTATACCTGCTCAAGAAATGAATGTGACGAAACCTATGCGACTGTGTTGGGTAGTTTAAGGTTCAAACCCTTTTTGAACGGTGAAAGAATATGGAAGTTGTAGGAATCTGTGTTAATATTCATTAATAAATACATATATCGTTATTGTGAAAATATTCGTGCATATATCTTTGAGGCAGCTCGAGTCGTGATCATGAAGTTATATGACGTGAGCAATTAAAACCTGAATCTTCACGAGTTTCGTGTGTTTTAAACGAATCGGGACCTCGAGGGACACGTTTTGTGTCATCTAAATAGCCTTTACTTTATATCGCTACCTAGTGTAAAATATTTGTAAATATTGCTTTAAATAATTTATTGCCTTAGTCGTATGAAAATCAGAGGTTTTAGGAATCGATGGGAGTGTATGTAGAGAAGCTCGTCATATTTGTGTTCGTAAGGACGGAGATATTTTGACCATCAGTGCCAAAGGGTTTTGGAGTGATGATAATAATAATAATGACATTCATTTTATGATAGTCGTTGTAATTAAAATAAAGTTTGGACTATCTTATACGAACAATTTATAATAAGTATTTTGTAACTGCAAAACGTCTATAAGACGATTATCAGACCGATTTTGATTTATGGATGCGAATCTTGGACACTGACAGTAAAAGTCGAAATCTTAGTTGAGCTGAAAGAAAGATTTTCGAAAGATTCTGGGGCCCCCAAAAAAAAAGACGGCCGTTGGAAAGTCCGTAAAAATGAAGAGCTGGAAGACATAATAGTCGAGCCTAATATAATAGGCGAGATAAAAGCCGCCAGACTCCGCTGGTTCGGCCACGTAAAGAGAATGGAACAGGATCGTGCGGTGAATAGAGCCTGTCGTGGATGTTCCACTGGTAGATGGCCTGTTGGACGACTAAGATACAGCTGGAGTGTCGAAGTCCAAAACGATCTAAAAGCTCTCCAAATAGCTGATTGGCAAAGAGTAGCTCAAGACAGGAAAAATGGCGTCTATTAGTGTCGAAGGGCAAGATCCGCTTCGGGCCCCCGCGTAAGTGAAGTGAACTTCGTAACAACTATATAAATTATCTAAATATAACGTAATTAGTCTCAATCTATCTACATAAATAACTCGTCTCAATAACTATTAGCACATTAACATCTGTTACGAAGTAGTAGATATATAAGACGCTCATTTGATTTTGAGTAACATCGCAGTAAATCATAATTCGATATTAACTACCCTCGGAGCTCTACATAAAATAGTCGTGCTAGCTTTGACTATTATTGAGTTGAAATAATTGGTATCTCTGTGTTTTTTCCCTGTCACGTTCAAAATGATAGTAACGTAACAATATAAGCATTATAGCTGGAGACTAATGAATGGCGTAAACAGCTGGAACATTTTCATTGCATTCATCCTGTACACGTACCTATAAAGAAAATTATATGGCTATGCAAATGGGATTTACTATAATGATTTTCTGCCTGCTTCTGACCTGGCGTGATAGGATAATAATACATCGCTGTGAATTGCTCCTTATTAAGATTTAAACTAAAAAGCACTTACGACATCTTTGTTACGTTTTGTTCTGTAACATATAGTTTGACTAATGTATTTATTAAGTACATTATAGCCTACGTAGGTACACAGAGGCATTACACATACGTGCATGTGTAATACACGTTTCCTAGGAATGGCAAAATTTTTATCGCGAGCCCGTTATCGTGGCCGATCATAAATCTGTTTTCAAATCGTGAGTCGCCATTGCCGCCTTGGCATCGCTGCAAGCTTATGTTGGAAGTCACTTGCAAACGAAATCGGACCGTTTCTTGGAAGCTATAAAGTTTAATTTACGTTAGCTTGTGACCTTATTTACTGCGTTCGGGAATTCGCAGGGTTTATTGTCGCATTGTACCTAAGTATTTGCCAATGCACGTAAAATACTAGGCAAAGTGCTCAAATGCCAGACTTATTTACGGTCTAAGACGTAGCACTGTTCTTGGTGGCTCCAAGTTCGATATAATGGAAATCTTGAAACTATCGTCCCACTATATTTTTCAGTATATTTTTCTACAGAGGATCGAGTCTTGTGGCATACCTTGAGAAAGTCCTAAGTCCAGCAGTGGAACGGTAAGGGTTGATGTGATGATCATGATGATATTTTCAAAAATTTTAAATCACCCACCACGTAGAAACATTAAAACAAGATTAAAATTTTCTTGACTTTATTTGGTTATTAAAACTGGAAGCCTAATTTTAAAGGTGCTTATGAATATTGAGTGCATATGATATACGAGTATATAAATATTGATTAGGTAATTGCCATTCAAAGATGAATAGTAAGCGAACTATTATCCGAATCACATCAACTATTATCCGAATCACATCAACGTATAATACATATTACCTATGTACATTTACACATACATAGAGTTTTATCTAGTTACCGAAGTAAAGGCTCTACGTTGCTTGGGATCAAGTACTCATTTGAAAGGTACTCCATGACATTATTATTAAAATTATTACCTTTGACAAAGTAGTTTTGACACATGATGATTAAACATTCACACTACAAGCCCTAGGCAAAAGTAATATTTCGCTGAGATCATTGAAAATATAGAAAAAAATCGACAGATAGGTACTTATAAGTGGAAATCGATAGGAGGATTAATTGTGGCAGTTTATTGGCATCGTCAATAGCCATTTACGGCTTTCCCAGCGAGAGTCAATTACTGTGGATTAACTCACAATTAGTTTGTACATGTGAAAATATCTCAAAGCCAATATCAATTATTACAATACTTTTATCTCTCGCGTTCGGTACACTTACACGATAATCAAGTACCTATATATTGTTAGTTACCCAAAACAGATACTTCTAAGTAATCTTTACGGATTGCTTAATTGTTTTTGAAACGGTCTTTGTATTGACTGGTTAAATGTATTATTTATATCTTAGAAACGTATATCTAGATACTCGTATATATCCAGGTCGGGTTACAATGTAGGTACGTATAAATAGCCTTATTTGTAGAAGATTTCGAAATTGACACGGTGATTAACAATCCTATTAGTTTTTATTGTTCAATCTTATTTAAGTTTTTGTGTATCTATATACCTATGTAGATATACGTTAGCATTTTATTTAATGAATGCTATTTAGTATTTCCCGTTTCTCTACTAATACCTTTACACTGAATATTACTGTTGTTTTATAGTAGAATAATTAACGTTCGAATCGATAACTCTATCAAGCCAACGTTACTGTTCGCCTCGTACCTATTATTTATGTGCCAGGACCTCACGCGGTGACAATAATGCACAAATGCTATTAACATCACTAATGAATTATTGACAATATTGTTTATGCAATTGAAAAGGGATGAACTAAATAATTATAAAATTAACTATTGTAAAACTTAAAGCTATTGATAGGTATGTCTTGGAGTTCTTTGTCATGATTATCATCCCATCCCTGTTCACTGCTCCATTATTGGATACGAGTTCCCTCTCAGAATGAAAATGTATAATAACAAAATACTAAATAAAGAAAATATACTAGATATAATTAGTCCCTACATATGTATATAGCTCGGCTAACCTTTTCCCAGAATGTTCCTGTACGTACTTTGGATTCTTGTTAAGTAATCTTTATTGCTTCTTATCGTTAGATGACATTAGCTGAACCTTGCCTGAGAGTAGTGAGATACTGTAAACTCTAAATGATAGCGAATAAAGATATACAGATAAGCTATTTACGTTCAGATAAATCACTAGTTTAATATCCCATGTAGGGTGTGTGCAGGTACCAGTGAATTGAAATCAGATTCAAAACCTTTCCTGTTTGTTTGAAATAATAACTATATTATACAAAATACTAAGGAAAGTACTTTAATTTAAATTTATTAATCCACTTCCTTTTATATTAAGCCCGAAAGTTTCAGACTGTCATTTATGACGACCAGAACGGAGTCATAAAATGAAAAATCGTGCCCGCAGCCAAATGTTTGATTTATCGCATTGAGAGAGATCTAGCGCAATTAGAGTTGGGCTGCGGGCCACTGCGGGTTTGATTTACGATGATTCATAGTAATCATGGCCGGACAGCCTGTGATCCATCGTCTGTTTCTCTATTTTATGACAGCGTATTGCGTGCGGTTAGACGCCATCTTGGATTGAGTTAGTTAGGAATTGCGGTCGGTTTCGTGACAATAATAATACGTTGTGCTGTTGCGGAGACCAGAATGGGTTATTTTGTTTTAGTTAGTATAAAGTTAAAACGTCTATTTAATAACGCAAGAATATTTGTGCTAAATTGGAACAGTCTACCTGCAGTTGAATTCTGAAAGGAATTAAATCTATTTTATTTGAAAAATGTACATATGATAGTGCCTGAGAAAATATTCCCAAGTACATAAGGATACTTACTGCGAGGCTTTCAAGGAAACTATATAAGCTGGTATTCGTCGTTTGTACTCGCCGAACACTATGGCCGTTAGCGCCAATGCTTCCCAGCCGATAAGCTATAAACAGGACACTAAAGGTGACACTTACACATAAAGAGATCGGCGTTACACGGGGCTGATACCGCGTCATCGCCTGTCGTCACCTCGCCATAACCGATAAACAAATCGTCGACTCCACTCACTAGTCCCCTCTATCGTGACCGTAAAAACTTAACTATCCGGTGACACGAACACACCTCAACATAAATCACAACAACTGGTAACATACTTATCGAAATATGTACAACACGATCGCGCTTTATGAATTTTCCTCGTGCTCGCCCTCGTCAAACGGCCCAGTCTTAACGCGCGAAAAGCACGCCACGGCCCCCGCCGCTCCGATGCCAACTTGTAACTACCACAAAACCAATACTAATGTAACGATATTACATTCGAAAGCAAACTAGGACAATTTGGACTTTCGTTTCCCACAAAAATCAAAATATTGACCAAAGAGCCCACATTATGCTAATCTTACCCTTTGAAGCTTTAACGACTGTGAAGATAATAAGAGCGATGATTCGAAGTTTATTGTCTCATTCGAACTTGTTTTTTCTTGGTACGCGTCGAGCTATGACTAACAAAAGACTCGTAATTTACCTAATGCGGATCGACAATTTATGAAAAGGTTGCACAAGTATTCAGCCCATTGTTCAACAGCTACACTTTCCGTTTCAGTGTACTGATTTGCATAACAGGGTGCGCGCACAATACTCGGACACCCTTTCGTAAATCCTTCTCGTTTCACTTTTCAAAAACGTCTCATTGTTGACTTATCGTGCGAGTAATAAATAAATCAAGTCCAATTTTATACGGTCCGGCGAATGCGGTATATTGCAACATTGTTGTTTGGTACATAACTAGCTTGTTCGGCAAGCTTTGCCATATCTCTGAGTACGCCCAGTGTACTATAGATCGTACATAATGACGTACCTATACTTCTTTTGGTCGGTTAACATTTCAAAGTACAGACGTGAGAAAGTTTCAAAATATTGTTTCTTAACATTGTTTTTTATCTATTAATATAGATACCTACGATAGAGCGCATTTATAAATTTCATTTGTAATAAAAACTTACAACAAAACTCGGTTGTGATTTATTTATTTATTTTCTGTGACTAATTTGATTTTACTTAAACAATTATCATAAACGGTGAATAAGCGGTCATTGATGGTAAATTGGTTGAAATAAATGCCAATACCACACGTCATTACAGCGTGTAATATGGTTTTACAACTTTAAGGCAATAAATAAATTGACTGCCGTTGGTACATTTTATTACGATTTAAAAGTCGATGACTGTTTCAAAACGAATAATTGATTTATGTCTGTTATTAATGTTAATTTGATGCTGTGTAAAGTAATACCAACTAATTTGTGTGCTGTTACAATTAATCGATATGAAATGGTATGATTTCAAAGTATTGAACACTTAGGAAAATATGTATAATTTCTTTAAATACCTACCCAGTGTCTTATTATGCACATGCATTTAACCGTTCTGTGTCCGTAAAAACCTTGTCAGTTGTCTTTTCTTGTAGGTATGTAGCTGAAGATTTTTATTCTCAAATTAAAATTTTTCTTCACGATACTTTGGCGAAGCGAATAGACATATTTCACGCCTCAATAATTAATGTGAAATAATGTCAGGCAGAAATATTTCCTCGCGACGGGTAGGTTTCGGCATGAATTTGGATAAAACCAAAATCATGATCAATAAAAAAGTCGACCTGTGGTCAAAAACGACCCGTGATCGTAAATGGCCACCCTCTCGAAATTGTTTCTATAATTGAGGCCTATGTCTAGTAGTGGACTGAGATAGGCTGATGGTGATAATGATGAGACACGTTTCCAGTATTTTCTTTTAATTTACAGTAAATGATATGTAATAATAAAATACATATAAGTCCGTAAAGCTCCAATTACGTGATAGATCTTCGAATCTTGAATCACCGTAATGTGAAACAGGATGAAAAATTACTAGACATTCACCGCTCAAGAACAGTCTAGACACATGCAGTTAATTTTCTTAAGACTAGTTGTCCAATTAAATTTTATCAACGCTCTCAATGGCACGGCCTAAGTTAGAACTCGGTATACAAAGGCTAAATGGCCTTGGGGAAAACCACGCGGTTGGTGATTGTGGAACTTGTGTCGTTCTACATATCCAAACAGTTGGTTGTTTGCAATCCTTTCTCTAACCAACTTTCTAATCCTCTTTCAGCTTTCATGCCCAAAATGTCACAACTATTAGCCAGCACTAGGTAATCTACCTGTTTATCCAGCGCCAACGCTGTCACCTTATGATTAATAATATTTTGACCATCATTCAAAGATTTTTAGTTCAACTTTAGTTTTATGCGTTCGGAAATGTTATTTACGTTTCTGAATAGAACTGCTTAAATTTATACATATATTACGCAATAAAACGTTTAAGACTCACGTTGAGAGGCACACTAAACTCGAAATAAAATATAGAGCCATAATTAGTCGGTAAACCGTAATCGGAACCGAAAATAGGGGCTGTATAGTAGTCCATCATATTCGTATGTTAATGATCGTAGTTTTCTACAAATGTTTTTAGTCTTTTAGTCGTTTTAACACGTGTTAATAACCAATAAAACAGTTTAGTGGTACATAAAAAGTTGGGATTTATAACGAATAACTTATGCATTATGATTGCTCGACGCGTGCCGGTTTACAATGTGATTAAATCTAGGCATTTATTCTCCGTTTCCAGTTTCATTGAGTTTCAGTTGTTTGTTGTTTGCAGTTATGCTTGATCGGTGCGCGTTCTATATGTAGCGTATGCGCTACCTCATGGCGTGTTTTAAAACCCATTAAACTGTTTTCATGATAAATGTTCTAATTTTAAAAGATCGTATTTTATTTTTTGTATTATAAGTTCCTTAGACGTATCGAGCGTACACAGTACACTTTAATATTTAGTGATACAATATTTTACGCAGAACTCTCTTACGTTTTCTCTTACGGTTATCTGTATTATGAGACAGATTTACATGCGTTATAACAAATGAATGGAATTGTATGGTTAGTAATAGTCATTGCAACGTTATTCATACCAATTGAGTTATTGTTACTAGAAGTGGAGGCTCTCATCCATGTCGAATGAACAGATCGAATATATATGTTTCATTTAAATGAGATCATTTTATATCTCGAACGAAAACTTTGAAAATGTATTCAGAAAAAACTTGTTAGCCTAGCGACGCATAAGAAATAAAAAAATGATCTGCCTTACAAGATTATCTACTTAAGGTCTATTTAAATATTCCGAGAGTCTCTCGCAGCTTATATGAGCAGTCGTTGGTAGAGTGGTGTCGATAAATTTTATTCAATGTTACTTCGATAATACTCCGGACATAACTTCACGTAGGCGGAGAGCGGGGATATAAAACCTATTCATACGATAACGTGTGGAAGACAGTTATGTAACAATAATGAATCTTTGTGGAACGTAAGATGTTTTACAGAACCCAATCTTACGGGGTAGAAGAAATATTTTTAAACATTTGTAATAATTTCATCCAATGATTCGAACATGTAGAGCTAAATATGAAATAACTATGAAACGTTTTTGTTATTGTATAAATAATTTTTGAACTTGTGTAGGTACTTATTAATCGTTATAATTTTTTTGTGTTTATTTTTATGTTTGTAAGCTATTATTGTTTGTATATTAAATGTACATAACTATATAGGTACCGTTAAAGTTTATAAATCTTTCGAAGGGACACACGACGGCGTGGGAGCGGTATCTGGAGCTCTGGCAGCCAGTCGTAAACACACTGAATTAGTGCTCCCACTAATCGCCTCAACAAAAAACCGGGTAAATTTAGACAAGACTCATTTTGATACAACATCAAATAACTACGCGTTTTCCATTTGTTTATATAGCTCGGTTAGGGAAAAACGACTTTGATGCTTCCAAAACATTTTAAACCCATCCTAAAAAAACATCTGAATTATCTATAACCATACGTGTATAATAGCATAGATTTTTAACCTCGTTCAATTTTTTAATTTAGGTAAGGAGAGTGACCGCTATAGGAAATAGGCCTGGCAATATGTATGTATGTATGATACATACATACGTATGTATATACAATTATAAATAACATTATAATCCTAAACGATGTAACACTTTAATTATACAAATAATTTGTTAAGTGGTCGACACGGTGCAGCACACGCTTGCCTCCCGTGGCCGATTAACTGCCAATTACAGCCTCATATACAGAAGTTGTTATAACTTTTCCCATCAGACCGTACTGCCGCTTGGAACACCGATTACACTGTCGGACACCCCTATCGTTGGAAGTGAGAACTGTTTTTATAGATACCATTATATTTGTTATATGAATTTGTTAAATGCTCGATGGGAAATCTTCATGGTGTTGCTTTTATATCGAAAATTGAAAGAGCATGTACCTACTTAAATACAAACTTGAATCATAAAACATTTAGTAGTGTTGGAGTTACCACCGGGTTGTGGACGGGTTACTGAGCTGGATGGCACTGAAGTTGACAATTCAGTAGCCTATCCAAAACTCTATTCATGCTATACCGCGCATGCAAGCGGTGTACCCGCAATTTTGTTTATAACATATCAAAGATTCTATAAATTTTTATCGCTGATGTATGAACAAACAGCACTCAAATTTGAGTTCGATATAGAAATATATAAGTATGAATGTCATTTGGGTCAATATGTAATGCTGTCGCTGAAAGAAATACTTTAAATCACCATAAAACAGACTAACGCGAAAGACAAGTGGTTGACTACTTGAAGTTAAGTGCTGGCTGTGGTTACAGTTAGTGCTGATAAACGACAGAAATGAAACGAGGAACGAACATGGCAGCTGATATTTTAATTGCGTGAGTAAATGATGGCGGAGAAAAGAGAAAAAGAAGTTTAAATCAAGGAGTTGAAGAAGGTTTGAGCAATAAAGTATTGAGTGTTCTCTGGTGAATTCTGTTTCGACATTTACTATACCATGTATCTACCTAAATCCGTACCTACGAGTATTTCGCAATGACATTAATGATATATACCTAACTATACGTATATCGGATATATCTAAACGTAAATAATTAAATTATCAAATCGCGTATATCTCATAATTATTTTAAATAAACGGTTGTTAGTAAGTAATTGAATTGTACAAATATTTTTACATTGTAACGTATTAAAATTATTTTATTACACGTATTATCTATTACAAAAAATCTTATATGAAGTTTATGAACTCTATCTTAAGTGTTAGTTTTATTATATTAGTTTTATGTAACTACTTATGTATCTGACGATGTGGTCGTTACAATTGCTCAAAACGCATGCGCATATCCACCTATGCAAAAATGTGCATTATTTGCATCTACACGCACGTCATAACTATACTGTGATCTAATCACGTAGCAGATACCTACATGTTTTGCTTTTGTTACTTTCATAAAATAATACGACTAAGAATTCAGCTAAGCTTTACTAAAGAATTTTAAATCGAAAAATTCTTTACAAACTTTTATGTAGGTACCTACTCAATATGAATAATGTATGGCGCTTAAATTTTCCCAAGCATCACGGGCCATTTCCCCGGAACTATGAGTTGGCCAAAATTATATCCAAAAGATAGATAGGGGACACGGGGGAAGATGGACTATTTTATTATTTATGTAATATTTTGCAATTTTTTAAATCAGAAGGGTGGATCCCCTCACTAAAGGGTGGGCACGGAATGAATGAGTTTATAGTCCTTTGTAGATAAACATATCAATTTGTTAGTGTTTTGTTGGCGACGTAATAGTATGTGGTACAATTTCGACCGTTCGCGTTGCCTCAGTAGTCTCGATGACTCTCGGCCGGCCGCAGTCGCTAACTAAATTTACGTTTTACAGCGCTGCATAATTGTTAAATTAAATTGAAAGTGGTAAAGAGTGATAGTGAATTTTCGTATTGACCGATACTTGAGCTTGGTAAGTAAAATGAAACGTCACTACTAATGAAGCACGTTTTTAAAATTCACTTCATATGTTATAGCTAATGTTATATTCTAAATTAGTTAAGTTTTGGTTTAGGTAGGTGATATACTAATTATTTTTATTTTTTAAGTGTTTTTATGGATGTAGGAATATTTTTCGCTGCTAAGTGAACTAAGTATCTACTTACAGCCGACACCTGATCCTTCTAGACGCGTCTGTTGATAGCCAAATAAACTAGCGCCATACTGTTCGCTTTGTTTACTTTCCCGCACCAACTTCCAACATACAACCACATCCGCATACCACTTCCTCGAGAAAAACTCGGCGCGAACCGCGCGAGGAACAAACGAGCGACTTTATCCGTGAATCGATCAGAAATCAAGCGAATAAAATCGATTTTCCCCCAAATTGAATAGTCGTAAAACATAGGTAGCTGGATTTTAATGCCCGGATTGTTTACACGGCGGCGTCACGAGTGTAAACGATTGTCGATAATTGATGATTTGATTTATAACATCACTAAACAACCGGTGTTTGGCCGTTCCACGGGCCAGCCTTTGAATGAAACTGTGAAACTCTGCGTAGGTACCTTCCGTACACTGTCAGACTTTCATCTAGTTATTCCAGTATTTAGGTTATACCTACAGATACGATTTCCCTAATTATTTAATAGCGTTGTTTACACTTTTTTACCTCTCAATGACACTAAGCTTTATGTTACTGTCTGTGCGTGTATAAGATGTTTATATGTGCTTAAGTTCCATTTAAGTGAATATATATGTTTTATTAGGTGTTATTTTATTACAAAAAATATTCCAAATGTTTTACTGATGTATATTATGTATATCTCTATATTTATAAGCAGGTTTAGGCATATATATAAAATTTGTTTATAAAATAAGCTCTTATTGAAACCACGGCTATCTATTAAGCGCTTGAAACATCTTCCTCCATCCGTATTATATACTTACATGTCCTAGTATATAAATATTTATACATGCATGTTGTTAATTGGCCGTATAATACATGTTATCAAGCCGTTTAAAGGTCAATGCCCGTACTGCAAGTGCTCTCGTAAACGCTAAGTGGTAGGTACTCTAAACTTTATTCGATAAACAATGGAACAATCGGCTCACTTGTAATGTCAAACTTTTGCGGTAGGTTATGGGCTATTGTTGCCTCGCGATTCCTTCCGTGTGCTTAATGGATCTTTATTACAGCCTGCGCGGCCTTCTTTGAGTTAAAACCAACCGTACTTACACGTTTTTTATATAAGGTAATCTGTGCAAGTCAAAGATGAGTGTTTCGCCGATTGCTTGTATACGAGTATGGAGTACAAAAAAATTAAACTTATTTAACGTGCCTGTATTCTGTCTACCTATGTATAAATCGGACAAAGTGAAAATCGTAAATGCAATTTAATTGCACTATTAACACATAAATGATGAACAGAACTGCGCAGACCTACGGGCGCAGAGCAGTGGGCAAGCAGACCGTAACTGCGTCTACGCGTCCAGTTACGATTGCACAATAAACTTTTATCACTTGTTCTTTCAAGTATTATTTGACAGTGTTGATGCATTAAATTGCGATTAATAGATGATTAGTCATTCAGGGGCGGTTTTATGGCGGTCTCGTAATAAATTCACTTTATTGGGTATCAATCAATGCGTCTCGCGAGCGCGCGGGCCGCTCGGCCACACGGTGCCCTTTCGTTCGCTGTTCTTTCCTAACGCGCGCTCTCTAAATGTTTTTTTTATTGTTTATATTCATTTATACTTGCATTCTATTATATTTTAACATAAAGGCTATTTTATATAAATCATAGTCCGTTCAAATGTTACGTTAATTTGCTTAGTTTTGTCGTGACGTCGCTATTATTTTGTAACTAATTATAATGGTAGATGTCTTGTAATTATCCCTGTAGCTCTGGACGCTTGATAAGAGCTACGGTATCTCCTGCCTGTCGTAAGAGGCGACTAAAAGGAGGTTTCCGGGATAATTAGATAAAAAAGAAGTTAGGAAAACTTCATAAATTTTTGATTGAGATACTATAGGTATAGGCAGGAGGGTAGGTAAAGAGTTTGTTTTTATCAATTCTGCTAGTGTGCATTTAATTTCCTAAACTGTTGACAAATACAGTATAATATAAAGATGCCTGTAATAAACCTAATCTTTATTATTTGTTTAGTAGAAAATACTTTCTTATTCAAAAACATTTATAATTTGCAAAATATAATAAGAATTTTCAAAATAACGTTCGTGATTCTTTCTAAGCTAATAAATTTTCATCATTTCATTTCTAAGCCATATCCTATATTTCAGCAATAAAAATGTTTCCTTATTATAATTAAAACTAGTAAGAGTATGATTTCATAATGCTTTCAAAGCCATTAAAATGATTGTGATAAATGTAATTATACATACCTAAACTTCCATGGAAAATTTTCATTTTCAAACATTTTGCAACACTTTTTTGAACATTTATTGTATTTTAATTAGACCTTAACATTTGCTTATTATATGAATTTACGTCTGATAATAATTATCAATATAAATAGATTAAAGTTATAACTATATCAAGATTTCACTAAAGCAGAAGCCAAAGCCATTTTGAAGTGCTGAAGTAAATTATTTGCCATTAACTTATCGTAGCGTAGAGTCGCTTGACTTCCGGCTATCACCAGTAAAACATGCTTTTAGACTAGATTATATAGATAAGTAAACTGTAGTACAGATAAATAGACTCCTAAATAAGCTGTTAATAATCAAAGCTCCTGCGCTCTACATTGAAATAAATCTGAATTTAACAATATAAAAGCCTTAAGTTCATGCTCAAATAGATTTAATGTAATACGTAATATAGGCAGAGTACCTATAATTTAAGATATTAGAACGTTCTAAGTCAGTTAAAACAGAAAGAGATAAAACATGATTAATGTCATTGGGCTGATGTAAACTTTGTATTATAAGAGATCGAATATAATAAATTATTAATATCTATTGTAGTATACTATTATAAAATATATTGTTAACATTTACCAATAACCATCACTTTACATTTTAAAGTCTGACTATACATCGCTTATGACCTTAAGTATATTTGGCATATAAGGTTGTAAGTTTGCTTTTAGGTGTTTCCATAAATAAAAAATTAAATATGCAATTTTCCGACAGCTAAAATTATTAATTTTTGTTTCAGATCTCTTCAACATGGTGTAGGAAGAAATACACTTTGAAAGCTGTAACGTCTTACGGCTTATAAGGTTGGTGACAAATAATAACAGTATTAAGTATTTATGAAAATAATCAGAAAAAATGATCTCTACATTTATTCTTACTTCCGACTTCTCATGTGACATCTTTTCATAAGTGTGTTATGCTCAAGTAAAATTTCTATTGAGTACCGCCACCATAAAAATATTGCAATATGTCCGCTCAAATGCTGACCTAAGTCGTGCATCAAATAACAAGACGTGACCTCCGCCATTCTACTTTTAAATTTTTCACTCCCCTTCTAAGATTAAAGGAATCCAATCTCACATTAGATAGTACTAAACTCTTCTACAACGTATGTGCGAAAGGGATGGAGTTACAATTTGCCTCTCACATAACGTAGAGTATTTTCAATTAGAGCAAGAGAGATAGCGAATATACAATCATGGCGGCGCCGCTTGGAGAGCGAGCATGGCAGTAGCTTAAAGCTTAAGCACACATTCATAAGTATTCCAGTGTGCGTTACATCATACGATATACGATATATCGGGAGGGTGGCAGAAACAGTCGTTTCAAACATTTGGTTTGCATTTATAACATTATTTTGTAAAAGTGTAAGTATATGGCTTTAATTGTTACTTTTGATTAATTGATAGTAGTTATAAAAAAATTTTAGAGTTATGATAATACAAGATTATTATTAATACACTCTTTAATTGCGATTAATTTATATGCGATTAATATATAAATTTAAAGTATAATATAATAATAAAAGAGCTATTAAAATTTTGTCCAGGTCTAAGCTCTATTATTAAAAAAATGCATTTTAAGTTACCAAAGCTTGATTTTAGAATTATCATAGGTAAGTTTACTCTTGTATAACATTTCTTAAATTTTCTTAATTACTTAAGCATATCAAAAATGGTCTGCCGCTTTGATCATGAGGACCTGGGTTCAATTCCCAGGTCGTCTCAAAGTGTTGTTGGATGTTTCTAACTGAAAATTCTGTGTAGTAGCACGTAGTCTGTATCTGTGACCAGTATATGTCAATACAATTAAGGGCCTCGCTGGTCATGTGATTGCAAGCGCGAGTACTGATCAGGACATCCTAGGTACAGGTAGGTACATCCTATAGGTATTATTGGTTTTTCTAACTTGAGATTAGTAGTAGAAACAAGGGTTGTTACACGTTATATGACAATAGTCTCACCCACTTTATTATGGTGGAACGTATAAACGTAACTTTTGGGAGTGTAATACACTGCAGCTCTGCCCACTCTTTTCGGGTAGTACAGTCATATTAATTACAGTATTAGGTTGTTTTTAATCTTGTGAAACATTTATTACAAAAGGTTGACAACGACATCCTTTACTGGACTATTTTTACAACGCTGTAGTTCATTAAATTTATCAGAGATGGCGTAAATTTCAATATATCGTCCTACTTTTGCGGAATAATATTTGCACTGTAACGCCCCGCCCTGTTTAAACACTTTATTTTACGAAATTTGTTGACAAAATAAAATTTAAGCTTATAATAAAATTGGAAGAGAATGTATTTTTTCTTGTAAAAACTATCTGCAAAGTGCATTCTTTCATTCTTATATATTTGGTATACATCAGTTGCTATACTTTTTTAAGCAAACACGTTAATTAATATAATTATCTAATGTACATAAATATCTAAATATTTTTGATCTTGTCGGGTACCGAAAAGCTTTCCCACTCCTCTAAAGCTTCTTGTAGTTCAAGGAATGTCAAATAGATGGCGCAGTTTTATATTTCGAAATAACCATAGATGGAAGAGATAATTAATTTATATTACTTAAAAATAATTATGTATTGGAAACATTAGTGGACCATAACTCTGTATACGTGATTTGTTCATAATTCTGTAGTATAGTTAGCATACATTTTCAAATTTAGTATTTAAACTACTTAGTTATTTTTAAATACCTACGTAGGTACTTACCTAGTAACTTGTGTTAGGTAGGTAGGTAGGTACCTATTTGTAATGTGTAACTATATAATTATCGGTATGCTATTTTCATAGGACCTCAAAACGTTTTAAGTGGTGAAAAGAAAATAACAGTCCGCGTGAGATGTTTACATTTGGAAATAGAAGACATTTTGTTACATTTGTCATTATTTGCTAACGTCGATGTTTAATTCAATTAGATATACAGAAACTACTTTTTTATGACTTCCTTGTGAAAAGTGTGATTACCTTCCCATCTTTTAAACATCTCGATTACTAGACTGCTGAAGTTTAAAAGTTAAGATAGTTCTGACACTAATTCTGTAAACTACACATTCATGTTGTGTAAACCCACCTTTACGTGTATGTCAACCAAGTACCTACATACCTATATATTTTGGTTACTTAACATACAGCATACTTTTTCGTTTATCTATCCTAGCTAATTTTTATTTATAGCACAAAAAAAACAATGCAGCACTGTGAAGTTGCGTAAGCTTCTAAGAACGCGTTGACCCAATTTTGTGTGAAAATTCAAATTAGTTTTTTTGCCGGTAAAGAGAAAGCGCGGTACTCCGTTTGTTGCTGGCCAGTGTAGATTTAGATTTTAGCCGTGAAAGTAGTGCGTTTGTGATTCATAATGTACAGTGTTTATAGCGTCTTTGTTTTATTTGTAAAAATGTGCGTGGATGTAAACAAGTCGCGGATGCGCTGCGACGCCGGCGGCTGGCGGCGCGCCAAGTGCTTTACGCCACCGGGGACCAGATGGAGACGGCGGTGGAAAACGGTATGGCATACCTACTGTTTTCTCTGGACTCGCGCTTAAAAAAATATCTCGAGTAGTTCTGGTAGCAAGAGTGGTGACTGGTGGTCTGTAAACAAGTTTGTATAATTATACCTATGCACGTAAATGGGTAGGTGTATTGTTACTTACATACGTAAGTACCTAGACACACGCCTAGTCAAACGCATGTCTATAATAATTATGTAATAGATATATAATTGATGGCATGGAGTCTATGGAATCTAAATTTATCGACCAAACGTTCATCACATCTACTTTATGTATTATATAATATTTTTTGAACCGATTTATTTAATATATTTTCTTGAGAACACAGTACATGTATTATTTCGTTCAATATCATCATCTTGTTCTCGATTGCTGCTAGAGATGGACCTCTCCCATAGAACGTAGCTGAGTTCCATGTTCAGCTCCTCGCTTCCAACCACAACATAATTCTTCATTTGCGGTAAAATATTAACTTATTAAATGGACACATAAATCAAAAAGATAATAAAGAAGAATGTTGAACATTATTCACGTTGTGTTGCATACGCGCCATTTAAGTGGCTATGTACGCATATTGCATAATTTACGACACCAAGTGTATGACCATATACCTATACGATACTGAAGTTAGATGCATTTCGACCGCATTAATTATGCAGAAGCCTTTTAATTATCATCTCTACTTTTTATAATGTAGAGAAAAACCTAATTAAGCCTTAGTTTGAGGTGATATTATCTTTTGAAAATGTTTATTGTGCCTTTTTATAAATGAACTAATATTAACAATATTAAAGATTCAAAATTTAACAGTCGTTTATATTAAATTATACGGTTTAAGCAACCGGTTTTTAAATTACACGGACCTTCTTGTGTGGTCGCCGGTTGCATTTAATATCTGTTTTGAAACACACCACGGAATTGGTATGATGTAGGTAAAGATGCTTAATTAAAGTTATTACAAAAAAAGTTTTAATGAATACATAACTAGTTTCATGCCCGGCCTTTTATTCTTGCACAAACAATTTCCTTCTTTCTTTACGTTGGGGATTCGGTTGAAAAATGTCCTGTAATAAACATATTGTTTCTTTCTCCATAATTATAGCTATGTAAGTTAAAAATCTGTCTCTATACGAAAATATAACGATGTTTCATAATTTCCCAAACTGTTTAGACACACGTAGATACTGTCTTTCGCATTTATATGGTAATTATGCATTTTGTAGATAATATACCTTTGTTTAAAGTATAATTGTGATAATTAAATTTCGTTTTCTCTTTATTATTATATAGTATTGTTAGTGAAATTAATAGTACCTATATCTACTTTAAAAGTAAATTAATGTAGTCAAATGTCAGTTATTTATTAAATTTTAATTATAAGTATTTGTTTGCGTAAGAATCGGATACGTCAGAATTTAATAAATTTAGTCTGACAAATAATATGCTAAGAACAGCTAATAATGGAAAAAGTAATGAAATAGTTAAAATCCGTTCGCTTGTTCTTTCATATAACTATGTAATGTCAGTCATTTACCTATGATCATGGCAATAAACCTATGGAAAACTAAATATATAGGATTTTAACGGGACAGACAAGACATTGTAATTATCTCTAATGTTGCAGATATCTAGTTAGTGGTGACCAGTTAATATCTGGCGGACCGTCTGCCTGTTTGCCATATTTTTAATGTAAAAAAAATATTATACAATTTCCTAGTTTAAAGGATCATTCCACCTGCAAATAATATCTCAATGTAATGCAGTGCTCGATGTCTCTATTTTAGTGTATACCTATACCTATCTAGTGTACCTATACGTATCTACCCGTTAATGTCTTTTAATTCATTTTACTCAATATTGGTGTTAAGGTAGCACCAATGATGTAAGCCTGTCCACTATATCACTGTATCCACTTAAGTCGATCTAAGCCTATCCACTTCGAATACATACCAGTTAAAATAGGTATTCGTACAGCTCCGCTTGATGAAGCGAATACATTAACTGATTAAGTATGCGTAAGGAGGTTGGTAGGTACCGTTTCAATTAATGCTATCTAAGAATACATGTTCGTTTCATTTAATTTTATGTATTTATTTAAAGTCGGTATTGTGAGACCTTCATAAAAACGTGGATACATACAGCAAATTAGATTAATAGCATTTACTGCCAGACAACTCTCAGTGGATGTTTAAAGCTTGTGCCTGGTCTGAAATTAATCAAAGTAAATTCCTTTTTAACGTAGTCCCATATATATATGTATTAAATAACGTATGAATCATTGTACATGAATGATGTGATAACGTCAACCAATAAAAACAAAGATAAAAATGTCAGGTTTCGTTAAAAGTTATCAATGACAAAAACCAAATTAATTTTAAACGTTAACTGAAAACAAAAATCGAATTTCACGTAACATCACGCTTGTAATCCTCAAAGGGTAAGCAGAGGTCTGTAGTAAGCTACATTCCCACCTTTCACCAGTTACGAATACGTCCCATGGAATAGGTGGTGAGCCTATTGCCATACCTATATCGGGCACAATTCCAAACTCCGAGTTCGAGTTAGCGTTAGAAATTCTAAATTAGAACAATCTAATAACACCCGACCCGGTATTTGAACCTAGGACCTCCCGA
>DWME01001532.1:0-24374 GCA_018244795.1 Parelbella ahira ahira
TGATTGTTTGATCTTCGACTACTGTCATACTGAACTCTTTGTCTTTGAAATTATTTTCTAGTTTTTAGTTTGATTAGTAGTAAAAGCGTATTTTTTAGTTTTTTTAAACTATTATTTATTAATACAATACTATGTAAATATGACAACACGAATTTACACTAAGAAATAAATATTTGTCTTTTATATCCAATTTGTATTCGTGGCATTAATCTATCACATCCGATATGTATTCATACCATAAATGTTTCACATCCGTTGCGTATTCGTAACATTCATCTTTTACATCCGATGTACATTGATATATATAGATTTGGAAACGGACACGCCAATCACCGAGTGTTAAGTGATCAATGCGGAGCATAAAATTTTGTAACCGACCGCGTGTAGCACACTAATAATACCTTCTGTAGGTACTATAGAAGAACTATTACGAGTGAAAAAAGATTTATAGGATATTGTTAAAGTGAAGTTTAGTTATGAGAGGTGTAACGGCAATCACAAAGATACATTGACGCGACAACTGCGCGCGTTACCTTGGACGTCAGCGAACGGCCTCGAGTGCACTACCGCGTCCACGGAATAGTGCAAGGTATTCGATAAGAAATGAACACTTATTTCATAGTGTAAAAAATGTCCTAGGCTGTACCATTTGAGCTACCTCGGCCCGTTCCAAAAGACAATCATGAATATAGAAAGAAGCGCGTCCGATCTATAAGGTTAGAGAAATTTGGTACAGGGTGCTCTCTATCTATCACGCAAGGTACCTGGAGTAGTGATATAATAATAATAGCCTTTGTTACCATTATTGGTTAATGAACGTGTTCTCAATTACTCTTTGGTATGTCAGGATGCTAAAAACTCAGTCTGTTACTCAAACAGTTTCTAGAATAAGAATAGCCAATGGACGGGAGGTCCAAGATCATTGATCGGCCGCCGGGCAAATCGGTCAGGTCGTGCAGAAATTAGAGGCGACGGCACAATCCTATACATAAATACGGGAGGGCCCTGTAAAGGCATTAATAGATTGCTGGATAACGAGTATAAAGCAATTAATAAAACGAGGTACAGAAATAAAATATAATAAATTCGTACACAATGTTGTTGCTAGCAAGGGGTCCGAGAAAAATGTATAAAAATAAAAGCGACGAAGCAAGAACAGACAGAGGAGCCGCACAAAACATGAATTACTAATTAAATCCTACGCAGTGAATTTTTAATTCTTCATTAGCATACCCGCTGATTTCAAACGATTCATTATCTCCTCGGGCCGCCGGCCTCATGCCATTCCGTACAAACGTAAAATAATTCCGAAGCACTTATGTTATATTCACGGCGACAACTTAATTATATTACCGTAAATTGAAAGAAACGGCTCATCAGTTCAAAGTTCGGCTTTAACATGGAACATATCTACTTTAGTTATTATTATGTCATCATGGCAAAGTCCGACGTTTACAGCGTCCACGTGCGTGTATCAAGTAAGTGATGGATGTAGCAAAAGCACACCAGGTCTGTTAGAGCAGAAATATTAAGCACCCGGTGCTCTGTGCCTACTCCGTGAAGAACCTGACGTGACTAGTCTAATATTGATGAAACTCTATCATTAGTGATGCCACGCTTCAGATGTATCGGCCGCGTCATACAAATCTTCGCTCTAAGTAGTAGCCGAAGCCCACTCTCATTATCGAACATACACAAAACACAAGCTTCTATCTCAATAAAGACTCCCATCAAATTAAATAGTCGTCATCCTCGAAATCTTTTATCTAACGTTACGTGCGAATGCTGTCTATTTCAAATCCACTAATACGTTAATAAAATGATAGTATTCTTGCAATTACCTCGCTGGCCGCACTCCGCTGAGTGACTGTTCCCACGCACGAGTACAGAAGTCGACACAAAACAGAGTTGCCCTTGACAAACGGCCGCATTAAACTTGTATACAAACATGACTATTATGACCATTCCACTGAACGGTTTTCAATTTCGCTGACCCCTCGCAGCACAATGTCAAATAGATGCCAATATCTGAATGGCGTCGGTGTAAAAGCGCCGGTAGCTATGAAGCGCTCGGCATTATTACCTCAGCTCTGACAATATCGAGTGGACGCTATGGGATGAGTGACCCGTCAATGGTAAATAATTTTCATTTTCAATATTTTCATGGGCATATTGAGCTGCCGGTGTAATATATATTATTGATGGTGATGATTTTAAGCCGTAATAGTCTAGTGATTTAGAATTGAGCCTGCAACAACGGAAAGCCTCGGGTTCAAATCCTAACGTGCACTTCTTCGTAAAATATGTATTTTTAAATTAAATATCACTTGCTGTAACGGCGAAATAGCATCTCGTAAGAAAACTCCAGCACTTAAGAATTCTACATAATTTCTTAACTTTACTCATTTTGTGAGGAGCCCCGAGTCCAACAGTGAATAGATAAAAGGGTTCATGATGACGATGTATGAGGCACCACAGCACAAGCTTTACCACCACACTATGCAAATAAAGTTGGTGGTGAGGCAGGTCGATTTGCGGTATCAACACGAAAGCTGTCTTACATACATAGTTAGGTAGCAATCAAGTCGTTCACCTTTTACGAATAGAGCTGAGTCCAGGTGCAGTGTAATTGGAAAGATTTCTCACATTCGGCCCATTAACGAATTGACTATTCATTACTGTATTACAAAGTGGTTGTATTTATAACTTAGCTGACGCTATAAATAATTAAGTAACACGGTACATAAATATATAACATGTCATGACACAAAATAATGTCCACATACCTGATTCCAAATAATACAGAGCCTGTGCTGCATTAAATAAAAAAACTAATAAGCGTAAAAATTTACATTTGTATAATATATTTTAACACTCAGAGAATAAACACTTACGCTCATTGCACAAATATTTGCCCCGTATGGGAATCAAACCCACAAACAATGGCTCAGCAGCGTCACTAACACGTGGACCAATGGGACAGTTTTCAGTGTTACAAAATGAAATGTTTGCCTATTCTGTTCAAATAAACAAGACTTGCCGAAGATTATATTTTTAATTCTAACACAAAACTAAAACAACGAGTCAAAAACACTACTCCAAAAATATACATTTAGAAATTATTTATATTTATTAACAGACAAGAAAAAATTATATTCAATAAATACGAGCCTAATATGAACAGTGGATAGTAACGAGAAAAAAAATTAATACATAATTACAAAAAACAACTACGATTCCGCTAAGATACAGCACAACATGTTGGACGGAAAAAAACTTTTATTTTGAATACGTCAGCGGCAGAACCCCTGCCCGTGCGAAGCTCACGTTATAAAATAATTACTTGGTAGCCGACGCGTCCAAAGCGCTTCAAAGAGCTCGGTTTTAAGTTAAGCCGGAAGGGGCGCAGTAAAAGAGAAACAGTCACTTAATCAACCCACGTTCGTACATAGATAAGTACAAGATCTACCACGAAAAATATTGTTACGACAACATTGTTTAATATATTTAATTATTGCGTTAATTTATAGAGATAAACACGTCAGGTCTGTAAGGATAGGAATATTTACTGCACTCCGCCTACCCTGAGAGTCCTGTCGGTCCGATTTAATAATATGTCTAAATACATTACAAATTTGACATTTTTGTCGAAAAGTCCAAAAAACTTCCTTCCGTTCTGGGATAAATATGTAATATATAACCATTTAGCTCATATTTCTAACAAAAAAAATAACCGCGCGAAATAAAAATAAAAAAAAAATTCGGTAATGTGCGTACCGTTCATCGTGCGCTGCGGCCGAGCCGTGAGCGTCGGGACGCGCCTGAATTTGAGGAAGTGAGCATCCGGTGTATAATTAACATACAGCGAGCCGCCAGCGCCGGCGGTGTCGCTCCACGCTGCACACAGTTTACTCAAAGCGACGTGTAATAGGCACGGTATTAAACTCGATTATGCGACGTCTCACGCTCATTCGATTATATTGGATCTCGCAGACCGCTAATGTACCTAGATATATCGGACCTAGCGTCGTGTTATGGCGAAGCAATTTGACAGGTCAAAGACCTATATGTCAACTATTACGTCATATTAGTTGAGCTTATCTAAATAGGTTCGTATTTAGTTCGTAAATTATATGAAATATCCGTAGTATCAAAATAGGGGATTATTTTGCTAAGCTCACGTTGTCATTTGCATGATTGTCATCAACCTTTTTATTATTACCGTGTAGTATTTACCTGTCACCCTTTCATAATCAGATTTTTTTTTAAGGCCTCGATTCTATCATATTGGCAAAGTGCGGTTTGGCAGATTTCTTCGATCTTATTGTTAGAAAACATAGCAGGACACTAAAATGAAGATTTACTCGCTGTTGCCATTTAATGTACAAAACGGTAACGTTCTTTTTTTCTATCGTAGCTTTGTTTGCCTTTGTCAATATCCAAAACGTTTGAACTGATTATAGTAAGACAGTAATTGGTAGGTACTTTTCAGAGAATAATTATCCCGAAAATATTAAGAGTGCTACATAAAAAACTGAAAAAAAAAAACGCAAACTTGGAACTTGGCGAAAGGACCGTCTCGCGTACGGTTAAATACAGTTTTTTTTTTACGGGTTCGTATAAAAAAATATAACCAATAAGAGATCCAAAAAAAAACAAAAGACAATCCAAAGCTAAGATAGTGGCTAATATCATTTTCACATAAAGTAGACCGTACATGGGTATATAAGTTGCGTGCGTTATGCACAATACCGGTTTATAAGAATGGTATTCACACTACAGTAACCGGATCAATAACACACGATTAAAAGTCGAATGTTCTATATAAATAAACCTACACGAAATCGCACTGCGGTCACAGCTGCACTGATATATATAATGTACCTATGTATGATATGATCGCCCGGATATATTTCAATCAAGATTTATAAATCTAATGGATAAAGAAAAATGATACCAGCATTGGTTATGTCCATTAGTCGTTTGCAACTGGCCAGGTTAAGCACGTAATAAAAATAAAATAAATAATACACGCAGAATAGAGTGCCGCTATGTAAACAAACACTTTATCCGCTCCAATATAATACCGACAAGTGGACGATACTCCCCTATATTGGTTTACAGAATATAAATAATATCTGAAGAGAAATGTATAAAAAAATAAAGAAGAATCCGACAAGAATAGCAGCACTCGAAACGTAAAGAAGCGTGCGGCGGGCGAAAGTGAACGCGGGCACAGCGACGACGGCGATGACTTGCGTAATACGGACCGCGCCGCCCGCCTCATACTTGCACTTGCACTGGACTATTAAATACAAAAAATACCATCACGCTTGCATTTCCCGAAGCGATGGGCAGAGGCAGGTAGTACACTCCCACGTTTCACCAGTTGCGTTACCCGTACCTACATGCCATGGTGTGGGGGGTACAAAGGAGTACAAACTCGTGATATTTACAATAACAATATTATTTAACGAAACAAAATAAGAGACTAAAAAAGACCATCTACATATGTTGTGGTTGCCTTGCGATTTATTTAATGAGGCAAGTAACAGCGCCGGGGTACGAAGAAATCGTCGTCGTACAAGCAAGCCGGCGAGCGGGTAGTCGCAACGCCGTATCAGATTACTAACAAAGTTGCAGCGAGCACTCTCAACTTGGAAGTTAAATCAATGCGGTCGCATGCGGTCCGCATTGTGCCTCGGACAATGGGCATGCGGGCGCGGACCGCGGTTCGTTGCCCCTCCACAAATTACCCCCATGATCGGACGCTCACACACCGATACCATCTAAAACGACCATTAAACTAATAATAATACATTTTCTTCACATATTAGAGTTGGATGCTATGGAACGACAGAATAACGCAACACCACTCTTCATTACGGCTCACTGGTTACACTGACTACAATGTAAGCGTTGATTTTTATTAAATAACAGGTACTATCAAAAGCTTTCTTCAAAACATATAATTCTTGTATTACATGTGACATAACCAAATATCTCAATTCAGACTAATTTATTTGTGAATGTAAATAAGACAGTGTGGATAGAGAGAACCTTTGACGTACTATATACATTACAAGACAATTTCCTGGACAATAAGCTTTTATAAAGAAACAAACATTGGAACGGAGCTTAAAGTGTTTACGACGAGCTCGGTTTTACGGCTGCTGATGATCGCGACACATTAACATTTCCTATGGCGGCAATAAAAACATAAAATCCTCGTTAGGGCACCGCGCGGCCCTAATGAGCCCCCAGCACGAGAGCAGCCAGCAGGCCCACGCCGACCCACATGATTAAAATAATTTCACTGCGGACCCCTATCAGCGGTTCTTTTGTTACGGCGACTTGATGGTTTATTTTGTGGCGAATTCGTACCTACGCCACGCCCCGCTTTACATTTTAAGATTTTCATTATCCGGTGAATAAGCGCTTCTTACTATTAACATATATATGTACATATAGACAATGTAAACTCACACATTAGTAAGTATCACCCACCCACCTTATTACAAAATATTTGAGAGTTAACGATAGTCATATTTAATATATTTGTGTCCATAGCAAATAGATACAAGGAATTATATATGTACCTACTGTGGCAAGCCATGCTAGCAACTTTATCACGTAGAGATTTGTGGTATAGAAGTCAATATCTACGTATGAAAGTTAAAACACTATTGCTATAGGTGCTACTAGCGCGTTGCAGTCCCTTTAGATATTTGATAGCCGTTACGAATACTAAATGATTATTTTTGAAAATTTAATTAAAATAAGATTGACTAAAAAGGCATTAGTGCCTTTTTGTTAATTACTATCGATTAATTTCACGATTTTTTCGTAAATATAAAGAACAATATCAAATCGATACGTATGATATACAATTTACATACATAACATTATTGCGCAGTATTCAGTGAAAATATTTATATACACACACCAATCGCTAAATTGAACCAAACAATGAACTTTAATTTTTAATTGCTATTAACAAACGGTGTTTAAGAGTTCATTATTAAGTATCGATTATTGAAACGATAAATTCGTATAGAAAAATCCTATTCTGATTTATTGAGCGCGTGGGCAGCGCGACAAAATGGGGCCACGACAAATTTGAATATTTAAATGGCTAATAGTTTAATTGCTTTTGAAATATATTCGAATACACGAATATAAATTAATCGATCGCACGCTCCCTTCAATACGTCCAATATGACAGAGTGTGACGTTAAATACGAGTTACAACTTAATCGTCGTATTACACAATCGTCGAGCGGCGCTCGGCTACCGCCGCCCGCTTCCGGTCGCGTCTGAACAGCCGAATCGTGAGCCGCAACAACAACGATAATATGTATGGAGACAACACATATTATATATATCTTAGTACCTAATAACCTACCTATAATATATACACATATCCGTATACCTATATCCATAATATTACTTTATATAATACGTATATCATATCCGTAATAGGTACTTGAAATTGCAACGAATAAACGACCATGTTCTGATATGTTATGATTACTTTGTTGAAACTGACTGTTATGAAACTAGTTCGAAACTGTTCTACTACGACCGGTAAGCACAATACATGGACGAACGTTTATATGATGTAGCGACAAACTAAACAGTTAATTTAGTGTTTGCGTTATCTACGAATCGATATAAAGTTGTTATTAATAGGCCAAGTCGTATATCCTTGTAAAATACACTCGTAGCTTAGGGTCACGCACGTGCACATCAGAAATGTGATCGAAGTATTTATTATTCCTGTGATATTTAAATCGAATGCAGCGTTATTAACCACACCGAAACTAACCGTTCGTTCGCCTTCAACCTTGGCCACAGGCGATTTACATATATAGTGTAGATATATTTATAACGTTTAAAGTTATTTTTCGTGTAATTAAAAGTTTTTTGCGCTTATATCCTCTCGCGATTTTTTCTTCGCGCGAAGAGCTCGCGCGCGCCACTCTCAGCGACCGACCGTTTGATATTACATTATAAAACAATAAAATCCCGACTATCTCATATTGGGTGCATCGTAAAAGGCATTCGATTACAAGGTCTTATTGCGATCGTTCCGTAGGTGTCACTCGGAATCTTTAAAACTTAAATACATACACGAATATCTGACAACCTGGAAGGCGACGGCCCACGACTTTTTAAACTCGACTGGTACTATATCAGCTTTCCTCATATCTTCATTTATTATTATTATTATTCCTACAATCGTGGACGTGCGATAACCCAGCGATCATTAGGCACATATAACGTTGCCACCTACACCAAGTTGCTGAGCACGGTCATTGTTCTCTTTCGGTCGGGATTGCTGGTATTAATCACGGTGGGTTTTTGTAAAGTTTTATTTTGTTTTGTACTGAACCGGTTCCGAGGTTTTAACGACCCTTAGAATTCCTAAATAGGTTATTAATATCCGTATTATACATACATATATGAGAAGCTTCGTGCAGATGACTGGAACAGAAAAGACTGCTCGAGGAAAGGTAGAAAGTGTAATGTTAGCTGGGTTTGTTCATATTGTACCTACATATATGTTAAAATCGTAAAATACACTTCGGTATAGCGCGAATAAGAACAGGAATAGCGCACAAGATTGGACTGAATTTTTTTAAATAGTGACAGCTGCGATAGCCGAGTGTGATGGTACGGGAAGACTTTCGGACTAGCACAAGGAAGTCATAAATGGTGGAATCTTGAGCTGTTTACCTGCAACGTAAGACTGTCTGTAATAGTGCGCGCTTGTTGTTCGGGGGATACGTTAAGCATATATACCCGAGACAAGAAGAGTGCCAATGTAGTCTCATCAATTACAGCAACATATTAGCGACGTTCTGGTTTGTTTCAGATCGTATTCGTACTAAGTGTATAGATTTTAGTTTACATTAAATTTCTTGCTGCGAGAACCTTTGCCACGTTCATTTTTAGGAATTAGACATTTGCGACTGTTAATCAGATACATATCGCTATGAGCGACTCAGTAAAAAATATAGCTTGTACAATACACTATAGTTTCAGAGACTATACTTAATGAAATTATTATCTTTAAAATACACCAAAACAATAATGAATGCAATATAATTAAAACAAGCGTGAGCGCCGCCAACGGCAACTGTCACTGTTGTTGTTATATAACAACGACACGTCTTTTGCGTTAGACAGAGGGCTTCGCGTTCTAACCCTTGTATCTTGTATCCTTTTATTGTGTATCTTGTATATCTACCCTTAACAAGCTGACTTGCTTTAAAGCCTATTGATGTAAAGCGCAAACTATACATTTTCAATCTGTTTGGTGTGGAGTATTCTATGATCAGTTGGCTGACCCCGCGGCCGCGAGGCAGCAGGCGGGCTGCAGACGACATCCTGGACGCGCGAGCGGCGCGATTGCGATGCAGGCCGCGTCGCCGCACGTATTTTTAGCGAGTGTCCCACGCGAGCTATTGAATACGAGCCGCGAGGTGAACGGCCTTGCCTTCTGTTACGTACTATCTCGTACAGAGACGCTCAATGATATTGTTTGTCGCTCGTCCCGCGTCTCCGTGCGGCGCGCCTTCACACACCGCATATGCACATTTTGAGAAATTGTGACGCACTCACCGAATTGCGGCGGGGAAAAACGGGACAAGTGAATGCGAGTGCAAATGGAATATCATTGAGCATCTCAATTACGGCATCGTGCATAGAACACAAGGGCAGTAATTGAACGATCGTTGTAGCAGACTTAAAGAACCCCGAAAAAATTCGCACACAGGTTCGAATATTTTCAAACTGGCATAGTTTATGAGACAATGGGCGGTTAAAGTAAGCACCATGCGGGTGTATCTGCAGGAACAATAATAAGAAACAAATATATATGAAATCAACCATAGTAAGTCACTATTCTTATGTCCGTCCCGTCTGCGTTACTAAATAAGCCCAAAAAGACAGCACAACATCGATTGACTGATAGCATTAATAATAGCAAACGCGTCGAAGAAGAGTACTTGCACTTTCAATACTAGTAACTAACAACGGATACCAACCAACTGCACTCGATGGATTGCAACTCGTACACACACACAAACACATCAAACTAATAAACACGTTTCATACACTACACAACTCATGCATGTACGCAACGTACACACATACGAGTAGCTACATATGGATGGACATTAATTATGTTGTAAATATCAACAATTGAAGCGCATTACGACGGAATAAATCACAACAATATTGCGTCATTAATACGTACAATTCGAACGGAAACCGATACATTGGGTAATCGGACACGCGGCCGTCGGAGCTCGCAACCGTTATGCGCGTTAGCGCTGGTCGGCGATAGGGACGAGCAGCTAACGCGGCGCCCGTTACAAAGTATTGTATACGCCGATGAAATCTATATACACTTACACTACAGTTGATTTATTCTAAATACAGAATATATGGGGGGTCAACCCGTTCAAAGTGCCAGCGGCCAATGGCGTAAAGTAACCGTTTTACGGTAAAAGAGAGTTAGAAATTATATCATATTTTAATATCAGTAATATTATAAATAGGTACCTACCTATATCTCTCCTATATAGATTATTAGTGGTTAACACTGTAAGTACTACTTTAATTATTAGAGAGTGCAGTAAACAAAGTGCCTACTGATCTAGTGGTTGATGTACGCGTCTGATGAGTAAAAGCTTGTAGGTTCGATCCCACATACGAGTAGCTGTCATGTTGATGAGCATGAAAGTTTATTCGGCAAGAGGGAAACAAAATTATCCGAATGCAATACACGCCGATCATCATGTTATCAATATGAATGATAAAATGAATGATTTATTGCTCGTTCTGATAACCCGTACGTTATTATGTAAATATCTTTTAATGACCGAAATTGTTCACGAGAGCTTTGAAAAATAGCTCCTTTTTACAATTTATTTTGGAAATTTGCAAACCGACCTTTATAAAACTTAATTGGTAATGTTCCAAAAATTAACCATACCTAATATTATCGAGAATACTTTTAATATACAAGTTTCATACTAAATAATTAATTCCGATTATTTGCATTTATTTATATTTTATCATTTCCGGTGAACACCTAAATTCGCTCTGATTCATTCATCGGTCTTTTTCATCAATGAATGATTGATTAAATTTAATACAAAAATTTTGTACGCAACATCAAGACAAAAGAATTTTTATTTGATATTACGCTTGTCGCTTTCGATCTTTGTTGCAGCTGAACATCGATACTAAAAAAGTAACCGTGCTGGAGCAGGTGCATTACAATTACAATTTGGCGCGTTAGGTCGAAATGACATTTCGTGTAAATTGTTTAATTTAATTAACATTTCATCTAGCACCTACACAAACATACATATGGAATATAAGACGAACAGAACATATAGATAAAAAATGATTCACACACGAACGAACGGCAACATTGACACAACACGTATCTTTAGGTATTTATGCCGACGATAAAAATATAACGCGGCCGAGTTAAACATTCGTGTTTTTGTTATGTATCATGTATCTCGAGTGAACGAACTTGTGCGACCGATATACCAAGGTCAAGGTAACTTTCACAACGCGCCGATTGTTTAATGATTTTTACCTATGTACTCGTACGTGCGTGTATGCGCCCTTATCAGATACATACGCGCGTGAACATCGGTATACGTTTCATAGTAACACGTATTTTCTATCATTAGAATTGTAGGTGCTCTCTACATGTTTGTGCTCCCTGCTTAGCTCCTGAGGGATATGGAGCGATGATATGACGATTTAGATAATAATAGTAACGTTTATGGTGTGGTTTTAAGTGCGTACATCACCTTCGGTTGGTAATTCCCGATTGTGGTAGATTGACGCATGGATGGGTCATCAGGCTCGTCGTAGTCACGATGATTACAGGGGAATAAGTTCAGAAATACTGTTATATGAAATATTTGTGGCTTCGGGTGAGCAAATAATTATTGGCATAGCCCAGCTACTCACTGACGAATGTGAGGCAGCTTCATTAAAAATACGGTAGCGTTTAGTATTAGTATACTAATGTAAAGGCGGCAATGTAATAATACAAAAATATATATTCCTTTTGTTTGAGCAAACATGAAATGTAAATGTCGCTAACATGTAATAATACGAGCTCAGGGGAGTTTATCGGGTGAAGTCATAACCCGCAACAATCGCCTTCGGGTATTCCAAGTGGTGTCTAAATCGATACAATTTCAATGCAGATTAATTGCACGCGTAAATATAACATTAATGAATGTAAAGAATGTCCATGATGACCTAATGACTAAGTCCATGACCAAGATTCACCTAGACCAATTAGACTAGTTACTGGCAGGTGTGTGTATCAAAAGAGAGTGAGATCACATGACATATGTCAAGATAGAGACATTTGGCACTTGGTGCTTTCTGCCTAACTCATAAGGGACCTCATGTGATGATATAATAATTATAGTATATTAACGTCATTAATGTAACCGTGCAATTTTAGACGGACCCCTAGAGAAGATTTATTAAGAGCTAATATTGTTGGCAAGGGCATTAACAATCTATTTTTAGAGAGAGTTCGAGAAATTTTGATCTTAACGTGGCAGGTAAGCCCGCTCTAAAATAAAACCCCGCAGAGGATATTGATTGCGTTGCCCATTGTTATCTGCATTTCTGCACCGGATTAACGACGAACGGGCCAACATATTTTAATTTTTATTTATATCGCTTCACAGCTGTGTTGAAGACTATAACAGCACTGAACAATTAAAATTCTGCTACCTACAGAAAAAAAATTACCTGCGACGATAAGATTGAGCCAAGAAGAAACGACAAAGCCACGGGTAAATGTGAAAACTATTACCAATTTTCAAAATCAATGATAATAATGTTAATAACGTGAAATAAATAATTGGGCGACTTCTATTTATATTCTAAATACTTACAAATTGTATGATAATCATTTAGGGTGTAGAAATAAAATAAAAATTATTTCAGAAAATATAAATATGTATATGGATTTAAATAAAATAAAAAATCGTAAAGCGCATTTTATATTCAACTTTGAAAAACATCGAAAACTGGCAACCAAAAGTACTAAATGTATTAAGAAAAGCAATATTATAATAACAGTGAAACTAAAGACACAAGAACAGATATACTGTTGGAGTGAACACAAGCGAAACGAAATAAAACAATGAGTCATAAAAACAGACTGAGAGAAATAGAAAATATGCAGTCAGAAATAGTCCAGTAGAACTAGCGCAAGATACAGACGTTACGAAATCGCCGGATCGCCGACATTTGGCGCGGAAATTGAGCGTGAGGCGGCGAGATTGCTTTTAAATCGCATCACTTGATGCATCGCTGCTGCAGCCGGTGACGAGTGTCCGGTTAATTGGAAACGAGTCCTGCCACCCGTTAAATCCCCATTTTAAGGCGGCTCGGGAATAAATTATGCACATTAATAAATAATATAGGAAAAGCTAACCTAACCTAACGCTTTGCATTCCGGGACGAAATCAATAAACAACAGTGAAGGAAGCAGAAAGATAATGACTGACGAATGACTAAATAACCGGTTACCGTTATGATTAAAATTGTAAAACTTTTAATGGCCATGCGAAAGCGCAATCAATAAAGTAAAACGTAATATAATCAGAAAGATAAAACTTGTCACGCATAAACATCTAAATCTTACTCCAAACTCTAAAACTCATAAAGTACATAAAGTAAATTCTTAATACGTCAGGTCGACGTAAAGCATTAGGAAAAATAAAAAGGCGTTATAAATAAAACAATGAAAGCAAAAGCGCCAAAGCAACGCACGAAGCAAATAAAATCGAAGTTCAAAAGAGGATGCATCATAAAGCCTAACTTGATAGCTATCACTTAGTAACAAAAAGGTTCGGTCGGTTTGAATACGAAAAAATTATCACAAAAAAGTTTCCTCTCTACACGAGATAGTTGAATCTCACAGACGCGCCGTCAGGATGTCATATAATGACATGATCTAAGTAAACGGCGTAGTAGTTCGTGGCGAAGTAAAAAGTATTTTAGAAAGAAACGTTAATCACCAAGGTTATTAAAAATGTCTCCCAAAATCTTTACGGTAAATATCAGAATACTTTATATGGTTGATGCATCCCAAAATAACAATAATTCACAAAGGATATTCGCCCAAGTGTTATTCTATTACTACTTTTAAGGGAGAGAATGATAAAGACGACAAGCGTTAAGGTAAGAAAATAAATAAGTCGGCTCATTGTTATAGAGGAATAATTCAAATCGTGGAACCGTCATACTGAAGCAGTAAGTTAAATGCCACGCTAGGAGAAGCTAAGCGGCCGAGAGACAGGGATTTCCTGGAACAAATTCCAACGCAAACAAACTTGTTTGAATTTTCCCAACCTGTTTTAGATGATTTACAACTTGTTGAGAACATAAAGAATGAGACGAAATAGTCTTTCGAAGATCTTTTTCTAACAATTAAAAGTGAAGTTGACAAAGAGAATGGCGGCGAAAAACGTGTAACAAATGTTAAACGTCCTTCCCGTACGAGAAACAATTAGTAATTACAAATACTGCGAAAATTACAAGACTACTATCACTAATGTGAGTTTATTATTGCCATAAAGGTTTTAGTATGACGACATGAGGATGCTATGACGAACAATGTCCTCCACGAACTAATAACAATTGCAATGACTTCCCTGTCGCATGCAAGCCCTAACGAGTATTACTTTAGAATGCTAAGAACAATCGCATTGATAATACTTGGCTAGAAGGCTATCTGACACTTAGATGAATAACGACAAATTGATGATAAATTATTCTGTGAACAAAACCGGAAGACCTTATACAAGGTGCTGGCTCCACCTGCTCGACACTAAGACTTTTATGATACTCATGCAGCATTCAGCATTAATAAATAGAACAAGGTTTACGTGCGCATATGCATACACACAGTTTAGAATATAATGCGCCGTTTTAACGGAAGCAATAATTATGTTAACGCTTAGTTAACCCTCCGATAATTTGTTACTGAAAGTCAAAAGTTATTATTGCAATTAGCGGCAGTCGTTGCATTTGCTGTTCGATAAAAATGCATTCACTGATGCATATCTGTTGATAATTAATTTTATTATGATTGGGTGAGATGTCAACAAACTGGATGTAAGTTTATTAACGCTGTTTTGAAACGAACTAAGAATAATTCTCGTAACTTTTAACACAATAAAGGCAGTAAAACAAGCAAATAAAGTAGAGGCAGACGGTCGGCCGTTCTGAAGCATCACATGAAATTATTTCAATTACAATTTTATTAATGAATAGGAAACGAGCGCGAGCTAGTTATTAATTAGATTCAATTAATTCCTTACGAAAGTGGCAATACACTTCCTAGGTTAAAAATACCTATTCTGCGTAGTTTACCGCATTTCTTTGTAATAATATAGCACTGGATTGCAATACACTATTTACTTTTGTAATTTACTTCCTTGTTCGTCATTTAGTTTTAAGGAGTTAAGGAGTTTTAAACATTGTTAAAACGACGACACTTGAAACTAACCTAACATTTTTGCCGATGTAGTTGTTATATTATCGTTGATTACCACAAAATTAAACGCGTGACTCGTAATGATTTGGAAGTAGTTATGAAATTTTTAATTTGCATTTTAAGCGACAAAATAACTGTCTCTAAATATATAAAACGTAACACCTTACTTCATTTACTCGTATACCGTGGGATTTTAATTTTCAAGGCACCATTTTTGTGAAATTTCTTAAACATTTAATTCCTGTACACAACAAAAAATAATCTACAAAGGTTTCTAAAAAACGGTTCTGTCTACACCAAATTCAACACAATGGGTCCCCCAAGCTAGAGGGCGACGTTTATTGTTGTAGCGCGACAAAAAAATTTTTCGTTTGCGCCCTGATAAACGCAGTGGTGTTTTTTTTGCACTAATCCCAAAAAAGCGCCAAAAATACACTGAACTGTACTGGCGTTGCTTACCCAAGACACAACCGACATATCGGACAAGGACCGTCACCCGATGGACGTTCCTGATTCCCACACATGCATGGTGTTTTAGGGCTCGCGGATAATCACCTCGGTCGGTGGCGTAACATTACTTCGCATCGCCCGGCGCCACGGTCAGCTCGCTGGTCGCGCACTGCACATCCTCGCCATCACACACACACGATCGATCACACTGTCGTTGAGCACTGCGTGTCGTCACTGCACACACTATGTCACTGTCACACAGAGGGGCTCGCGAGACGGGCGGCGTGCGCTATGAACGCCGATGCATTGGCGGCAGTGCGCCGCGGTCCCGGGCGCGCAACAGCTGACGGGAGGCGCAGCCCCCTCCCCTCGGTCCGCGCGCGCAGCCGGTGCGTGCGCCACACCCCCCGCCTCTCCCCTCGCACCACCTCTAATCCATTATTTACGGACGGCCGACCGGTTTCAGGCGCGTTCGCTCTGCCCGCCGCTTCACGACGATCGTTCAAATTTAATGCCCTTCCTATGTCCGGCCTCTAATGCGATAAGATTACGCTTGTCGGGATTTTGGGCCATCGGTCCCGATGCTTCCACTTCTCGATGTAGGGGATCATAATCTGTAACTTTGTTATCATTACGTGCGACTTGTATATCACTTCGCTTTAACCCATTCGGTCATTGCTAAATATGACTCAAAGACATGATTGATATGACAGCTGGGCAGTTGAATGAACTTATGGCAGGCATCGACTGACACTGAAAGCACTAAAATACTTACTTATAACTGAAGTGAAATATTCTGCCGTAAGCCAAAAAAATATAGTCTTGAAGCATTAAATCAACGCACGGATCATAAAAACGCTGGGAAAATAGAATTGTAATATACAAACAAGCAAGGATTGTAATACTTCGTTCCTCACTTGCACTCACTCATAATGTAACGTACCTCCTCAGAGATGATGATGATATACGCAAACATAGCGTAATGTAAGTTGATATTGCAGCTTTCACAACTGGCCCCCTAACACCACCTTATCTTTGCGTTTATCTCATTTCTTCGAAAACAAGTTGGACCGTTGTATTCCTTCTCAGAAGGCACATTACTTTAACTCCATTTCAAACAATTGTTAAAACAATGTATAGGTACATATAAACAAATATCGATAAGCTTACATTGTTTAAGCGAACCAAGAAAAAATCGTGCGATGCTAAATATAAAAATATACGTAATTTATTATGTTTTTCGTATTGTATTAAAAGTAAAACCCGTATCCTAATTGACCTAAATTTGTATGGAGGATCTGTACTTTGGTTCTACAAAGAGTGTTTCCGTTACATGCGACAATTAAATCCGCATTAATTAAAGCAACATAACATCACAATACAATGGCGATGGTAATAAAATCTACGCGGGAGCTGTAAAGTAAAATTCTTCTAATTAGAGCAAGTGAAATGAACAATGACCGCGAGGCGAGACCACCAGGGTGGAGTGCCATGCTACCATGCTTTTAAAATCGTGTCCTATAAATCTAACGTGTATAGTGCATAGATTACGTAAAAAGTGCACGATCGCTGGCTCAGATGAGGGTCGGAGCCGGAGGGCGAGCAGTTGCAGTGTTCCATTACAGAGTTCCCAGTAACATTAGCGTCAGGCGAGCGGACTTCAAGATACCTACTCCGGGATCCACTTTCGGCGGACAGCCATAGAAATCACGTAGTTCGCGGAACTTTGTTACCTGTGGTGCGGTGGCAGCGCAGCGCGCCAAGGTGAACGTTCGGGCCAAGGACGGCCTGGCCCGGGGGGAGGGGAAGGGCCGCGGCTCCCCACCCGCCGCATTCCCCCTTACCCGAGTAAAAACGCTTCGAACCTTCGAAGACGGGCGGTGCAACCCAGCAAAAAAAAGGGCTCGACGGAACAAATAGAAAACGCTTGGTTCGAAAAAAACAAGGAATACAAATAACAGGGGTCTCAGATAACAGAACTAGTTACGTCGCTCTCTTGTTCGCCGTCGAAAAATACACAGTTTGCATGTCCCATGCGCCTACGCAGAATGGGCCCGCCGCTCAGTTCCTATGATGTAATAGGCGAACAATAAAAAACGATTGGCGGAGGAGATGCGTAAGCAGCGACATCAACAGATACTCGCTAATCATCTGGCACGCTTACATATTGTATAATATTTAAAATTTTCTAAAGAAACAACTTTCAAACTAAATTTAAAATTAGCCGAAGTCTTCAGCATAGTTTTATTCGAATGCGTTCGGCTTTACTAAGCCGAAACAAGAATGAAAAAGAAGCGGATACGAAAAAATGCCAGTACTTCCTAGCCGACATGCTCTGATCAGTTCCAGAGGCGCACTGTAATAACTTCCCTAGTAGAAAAAGTTGCACTAAGCGACAGAGCTCGCGGAATCCTCCTTCACGATGTATATGGTACCGGTCAAAGAATATTATCAAGCGATAAAAAACAACTTGGAACTGGATACATTGACTTTATACGATCATGAAAGGGCATTGACAATTGACGTACGTAATCGATTGTCTTCCGCTGCGACGACGATCAAAACAATAGAAGTCTCCTTGGTTTGCAGTTATTCGTCCAGTCCATTGGACATGTTACATCACCGTTCATAAATAGAATCTCCTGGAGCAGCTAGCGTACTGAGCACGCAAGGAGGCGTAACGCCTTGCGCTCTTCCAACGTAATAAGCATTGAATAAGAGAGAAAGAGACGCGTCAATGTTACAGTTAAGCAGGAACTCTATTTATATGCAAATATAACCTCGGAGTCGACACCTGTTTGCGTATTCTCGGCGTTCGCCGCGTCGCTTTGTGGCTACTCTGTCTCCGGTATCCTTTAGGTTATGGAACACGGAGTTACGGCTGTGGTCTAAACTAGACACTGTACAATTATGATCGTTATTGTATCCTATTATCGTTATTGTATCCTTATTGTCGCTTTTAACTTTCTCAATACCTTTCTCACAACACCCAAAATTTAAAAATGGAGCAGCACACTGAATAATATCATCTCCACCTTGTTTTTAGTTAGCTTTTTATTCTATTGGTTTGAAATATTTAACTGGAGCCTTTCATCAATTTGCAATTTTATAGAGTTCTACAACGAAATTTGTACCATAATTTTACTTTAAAATGCGAGGTCGTTTGAAAGTAATCTGTTGACATCAATATTTACGTACTACTGAAGACAATCTAAATTTAAAAAAATCTAAATGTTTATAATAATAATAATAATTTTCAGATATATTATTTTATGTCTTATCACATTCGTTAAACAAAAGTTATAATTAGAATAAAATGTATTACTGGTTTTCGGAATCATTCCTTAAACATAACAAGATATAGTTGTATAGAATCAATCGAACAGTACGTAGAGTTTAGTGCAGTATTTTTATTTGAGCAGTGCAGTGTTCTGTATTTCATAGTATTTGCATCTAAAAAAGACAATACTAGTAATATTAAAAATCTTAGCGTTACATTCGATGATCCTACAAAAACATCTCCGTCCAATATTTATCAGCATTCGAATGCTGAACAAAGTATCCGAAATCAGATTAGCCAAATCAATTTCCCTTGCGGTTTCCTGTGTCACATGTTTCCATTACTGTCATATTCCCGCCCACAAAGTCCACCCTCGCGTGAGGAGTGCAGTAAAGAGAAGAATTAGAACGGGGAACGTTGGCAGGTTGTCCATATATCATACTCGGCGGCCGCTCAGCACTGAGTGTGTTCCTATGTACGCCTGGTTGGCCAGATACGTGGCGCTCGTTTATTTTGTTTACACGTGTTACTCCGTCCACGTCTGCTCCGAGTGGCAATTCATTTGAGCAGTTCATGTCGTTAATCCTAATTGACAAACGTACGCCTCGGGGCAAGTGGATAACAGCTTTCACGTTTATTAAAACTTAGATCATTTCACTCTTTTTCTGTTCAAATTTCGTCGGAGACACGTTAACATTTTAATGTAAGGGGGGTGCGTAAGGTCGAAGAGGAGGTTGGCTTATACAGAAATGGTCGTTCATTGAGTGTTAATTCAATTAACCGACATAAAAGTATTTAAATTTCAAAATGAGAAGAGACAGCTGATGGATAGGTGAAACGCAGATTGATAAGTGACATTCGTGATAGAGGAGTAGGTGAGACTAGTTGTGTGGGTCGCGCGCTAATCCACTATTCATCAGAGGGGATTATCGCGCAACACAATCGTATCGCGGGTGGAAAGACCGCGTCGTCCTTCCTTGCCCTCTTGGTCGATGCCTCGGACTCACACACGACTGAGCACTGCGTCGAGCGCGCGCTCGCTATTGTCCATCTTTAAAATTGTTGCGTACTTTTTATGTTTCGTTATATACAAATTTTCCGATCGATTGCTATTACTGTGTAGATTATTAGAATTTTTTTTGACCGTATATCACTAAGTACATAAGTGCAGTATTTACTCTTTGTAAAGTAAATAATTGCGATTATGACACGTAATATAAGGTTTTTGTTTGGTAATCGCTTCAATATTTATCAGTATAACGGCGCAGGACATGGGTTGCGTGTAGTTTGATAGCAAACTCATTAAAAGGTAAGATGCCGAAGGGAGATTTAATAAACTGACATCGACGGGAATTTTAACTCGGCGCTTTAATGAAATGGAGCAACACCACTGGAAGATTGAATCTGTATGCAGAGCACCTGTATTCTCGAGTGCTTTCTTTCACAGGTAGAGCAGTAATAATATTTTGCACTTTGATGTTTTGAAATTAAGCAGTAGGTAAGGGATTGAGGGGTTGGAAAATAACCGGCGGCAATTCGATGCCGTAAGTGCTGTAACATCTTTGAATTTTCAGAGGGCGCGAGGGCGTCGCGACGGCGGGCGGCACTACACTGGAGTGCGACGCCTCTCCGACTCTGACCTAAAAACTCGTTCGTTACGCGTCGTATCCCATAGAAACATTTCTACGCTCTCTGTTTAGAATATTTATGGCCTCGAGACCTCCATGGCGATTAGAATGCCGTTTCTTTACAATATTGATGACGCGTTACTAGCTTATTTCATCCGCTCCATATGAAACGTTGCATATTTAAAGAAGCAAATATAGGGGTTGCGAGATCGAGAGTAAAGGAATTTCGAAAAGGGGGATTAGTCTATATTAATTTGAAACGTTCCCGAGATGTCTTATTTGTGATGAATATTTGAGAATGGCACATACTATAGCTACACGGACTGTACCTACAGGTACGGTGCACGAACGATTTTACTACACGTTAGTTAACATTAACTGCGTCACATTGGCCGCACACCGCGGACCTACGACGTTAAACTTATTGTTATAATGTGTAACACTTTACCAATTAACCTTTACACTTTAACTTTGAAAGCAACAAGCATTTAACTAAAATTTTACTATACTATTAATATAATACCCCTTATTCTTTTCAATTAAAATAATGAAACGTTGTACTATGTCTTCTACATCTATACCTACATTGCATCTTTCTCTTAATCCGTAGTAGTGAAATCCCCAAGTAGGTATATAAAAAGTTCTGTCAAGTTGAACGTTGTGGTACAATAGACGAGAAACGACTGTTTTAAATCAGTAATAGCTTTTCGAAAAATCTAATAAATACGGTAAATTACAAGTAACCGGTATACATAACAGCTAAGCCCGGAAGGCGACAGCGGGGACTGTACAATTTGCCAATCAATCGGCAAATGATACAATACAAGCTGAGGCACACACATGCAATCACACACACTCAGCCACATATACATTTATACGCGTAACCATACACTGCTCGCGAGATTTAACAACACCGAATGAAACGATGTCATTACCAGTATATCTACCATAAAAATTATAGTTACGGAATGACCTGAACAGCCAGGAGAGGAGACAATGGTGTATCTAATTAGCCAATTAGCAACGATACCCAATCTATTTCTAATACCGCATTTACAAACGCATTGAAGTACTTAGCGTATGAGAGGTTTAGACTGTTGCCACTGATGTAATAAAACAAGGTGCATGCAAAACCGAATAAGACACAAAAGGCAAAATTTTACGCGCGCCTATACGGACGGTATGCGAGAGTGTTAAATGTCAATGGTACAATGAACTATAGTAGCACAAAAGGTACATAAAATGTCTTTATCTAAATTAAATACAGAAAATTCAATTCTGAATAGGTTAAAACCCATACACTCAGAGTATCAGCTCAGTTTTCAGTTTTTGAAAGGCGTCAAAACGAGCAGGGAGTTAAAATGTTATTCTTATTCTGTAAATAAATTTGGCCTGGTCATGTAAACGACGCTACTGAGCTCGGTCTTCACCTAGTCCCATCCAACTGCTGCAGGCCACTTCGGGTATATCGTCACTCCACCTCTGTAGCTGGAGAGCGTTCATTGCGTGGCGTGCTATTAGAGAGGCCTGTATCCAGCAGTGTACTGAAATAGGCTGATAATAATGATGACGCTGATGTTATAAACGACAAAATAATCAGGATATGGTTGGATTTTAAATAATACAGATAAGTATGTTGCAACTTGGATAAATGATAATAACGCTCGGCTGTAATAACGTTTCTTTTGACATTTAAATTATCATCATAATATATTGTATTATGTAAATACACTGCATTTTAAGCACAATACGCTTGCAAAGATAGATATAGTTAGCATTCGATGGTTTTAGCCAACCTTGTAAGGGACGTAACCTGATGCTGTGATTTAAAATAATATACGTTTAAATGGACCGCAAAAAAAAAATATTAGGTAACGAATTAAAGGTAAAAGATGGAATGCAGGTAAACATTACAAGTTCATATATTTAACAAGTTATAACGTTATAAATGTAAATTAAAAACATACAAAAGAGCGAGCAACGGAAGGCGCCGCCGCCGACGACAGTGCGTCGCTACAATTTGCCAATCAATCGCCCGCCAGACTGTGGACACGCGTTGATATGCGTCATTAGAGCGAATAGGCAGACCACACTGTCGGAATTCACTCGGACAGTTCAGCATTCCTGCTTCGGTACGGTACGCAAAAAGGGGAGTAATTTAAATTTAAGAATATAACGTTAAATAGGTATAGCTAATCACTGTGCCCATGTTAGGTTTTCCCACTTTCAATCTATTCCAGTCATCCGAACTACTCGATTTAGATGAACACGAATCTAACAATAAACAAACATTTTCAGATGTTATTATTCAAAAGTATGCATCGGAAAAAAGATAACGAAAATACACTAGTGAAAAAATAAAATAAAAACAATTGGTGTAAAGAAGAACAATTCGCTTCCGTAACAATACTTGAGTTTTGTGATCGAAATATCCCTATTTTGTTTGACAAAGTTTAGGCCCAGAGCGGCGCGCACCAGAAGCGCGGCGTGACCCAGTTTCGAGAATAACCAACATTACGCGCTCGGGTGAATGAAGTTTCGTGAACTTACCATTATGCCATATTTAGGCTGTTTTCGCGTTGGTCTCTGTAATAAAACTCTACATGCTCTACATTCAATGTGTTTTTGTAATGTCGTTTTATAGGTTTATTAATAATGGTATGCTTTAAGATCAAATAATACTACATATTAACAGTGATATATGTATAGAAAATTTTTATTTATCAAAAAATAACGATACAGACTGGGAATAAAGTAATTTAATGTTTATAAATGTCATCTGAGATCTCACTATATTTAGAAGAATTGATAAGGAAAATATATTGATACGTTTCACGACCTATACCATTAATTAGACGTGCTAGATAATCTATGGCTTTGTATACACAATCAAATTAATCATCGCCGTTTAACTACTGGACACATTAATTGGCAGCAATACTTCGACAGTACAGAGATAAGTCAGATGATATTAACAGTCAGGATGTATATTTTAATATTAAGATAATTTATTCATTGGCTCATGTTACAGAAGCTATGTGTGTAATTCAATTATCGTCGAATAGATCACTCTCGCACAGCTGCAAAGGGTGGAAAAAATCTTGACAGCCATTAACACCGAACGCACAAAAGGTAAAAAAAGTACCCGCGCGGCGCCATTTTGCCTTTTTTCGTCGACTCTTAGGAAGAGACGTGTAGGTAAGTGCATTCGTCGAACAGTTTACTTGAGTTGTGCTCACGTTCATTCGTAACTTTAATAAGATCTATTTATTTGTCATAACATGTTCTCGTGGTTTTTCAATAAAATTAATCAACTTCATTGTTTTTTTAATAACAGTTTCTTTTATTCCTGCCTGTATACGTAATATGTAGTTAGCAAGAAACATTGCCGAAACGAAATGTTATAAATATCTTAGACATAACATGGACTTTACAACTGAAATCCACC
>DWME01001533.1:0-24368 GCA_018244795.1 Parelbella ahira ahira
CTCAGTGTGACGCATGTGACGTAGTCTATTGTTTACTATATTCTGTGCTCGTGGTATTATGCGTGTTCAGCATTTCTGCATGTAAGGCGCGCGCTCATATTACTGTAGGTAGCGCGCCGCTACAGGTGTAACATTAACGTTTTATAATCTGCATTAAGCCAGTGTCGCTGGGCACCAGTGGCCAGGTACGTGAGGTTAAAATTTTTCTATATTAAATTAGCTAATTATTTGAATAAAGTCTTCTCATATTTATCTATATTTAGAGTAAGCAGCTTTAATATGCGTCACTAATAATTTTATAATGGGTACTAAAGTATTTTTAAAACGAACCTATAAACATAACGGAAAAATCTTAAAAGATTTCAATCGGTTTTTCATTAGAAATATACATATGTAGTAAAAACAAGTGATGTTACTGTACGACTGCAATAAAGTTTTATTAGCATTCATAGCAACTTTAATGTTTATAGCATTATCGTAATGATACGCTAATAACTTGTATTTTTTACGCTCATTAATATTTATACTTTAGATATATAAAACGTCAATAGTTTTAACATAAAAAGTACACCATGTATGTATAAAGCACCTTTATCAATATTATTATCTGTTCTTTTGGCTAAGCTCTCACATAAATTTTGCATAACTATTCAAAAGAACTAAATACATATATGCAATGCGTTTAAACACAAGAAATACGCTTACACTAATGTTTAAGTTTTCACCATGAATTGGTGTAAAAACGGTACGTAGCGTATAAAAAACTCAAACGTTCTTCAATAATAATTAGTCGCTCTACGGGTAGCGTCCATAGAGGCTAAGCTTTTAGGGCTGTCTACAGACATGTTTGTTTATATACGAGCTCTAGTAAACATAATGATTGAAAAGGTCGGTTTCTAAAATTTCTTTGTACTGACACTTGATAAATAGGACAAGTATGATACAAATTAAAGTTCAACAAAATGGACATTATCTATGAAGCTTTAATTATTGGAATTTTATAAGTAGAGCGATACTACATACGATCACGAAATCCAAAATTTCAATACACTTCTGTTCCATAGCACGCAAAACAAATGAATATGTGACCGATCTTAATGATAACATCTATCATACTCATTGAGTAGCTAGCTACTATTATATTAAAATTGCTCAGGATTTCAGCTAAGGATGCAGTGAGGAAAAACGACTACGGAGAAGTGGGGAATGCACTGTGTCCCGTTGTCAGGCAGCCCTAGGCGTGTTCCCACATGTCAGCACGCGACAATAGCGCAGCGGAGGTTGCTCACCTCCATTGTGCGCGCTATCTAAGCTGTGACGTCGCATAATTAGATGAGAAGCGATTGTATCGATGTAACGTGTCATCTCTCTGAATTGACGCGCCGCGGCCGCCCGTGGCATAGCTTTGTTCTGTAATTGTGAGTAATTGTAACGGATGACTGTCGACCATTTACTGCAATACGTCGGTACTTTGATTGTTTCTTGCACTTCATACGTTTTGCTGGCTGACAATAGCGTGTCTTTATTGCACCTCACTATTAAGTGTTGTTTGAAGTTCACTGCTACTCTACATAGGTAAATATGTCATTGTGCTTAATTAAAAAGTTGTTATATCGTTTCATAAATATTATAAAACTTCTATGGCCTGTTTATGATTTAAATAGGGGTTAAAAGTAAATATAGAGCGAAAACTTAATAGTCAATAGGCTTATCACCTATTTCATGGGACTTAAATGTAATTGGTGACACGTGGGAGTATACTACACTTCTCAGCCTACCTCTACGGGGATTACAGGCATGCTGTTACGTTTATAGAAATATCACTTTCCGATGATATATAAATTAATGAAAACAGTAATTCTTAGAAAAGCGAACTCATCAGAAATTTAAAAACTTTCTAACACTTATCCAATATTCATTTAAAAAGTATTGTATCCATTAAAGCTGTCAAAGCTCACGATTATCCGCAAATGTGTTAATACGTAGATGGTGAAATTTTGGAATCATTGGTGAAATTTTGGAATCAGCTAAACGATAAGATATTTATAAGCTTCTCAACAATTCCATTTTATTATATTTTGTCTATGATGCGCCTTAGAAATCCTTGTCAGCGCTGACCCATAGTGAACTGTCCCATAAAACTACGCTCAATACTTATGCCCCTACATGTGTTTGTGGCTGTGTAGTCACAGTTAGCTTTATAATGCAGCCAGCAATTGCAAGGCGTACAAAGTCTGACAACCCGCACTTGGCTAGAGTGGCAGGCTAAGACCTTATTTTATCTCATCTTAAAAGAACACCAGCAAGTAACGGAACGAGAAAAAGATAGGACGAATATATCAAAACTGTATCTCACACCGTCTTGGAAAAGACCCATTGTTATCTAAAAAAATAAGTGTTTTATAATTCCTTAACAGAGTGTGAATAATAGTTACAAAGCGAGATATCCGCTCCTCATACTAATTTTCCGCATAGTAGACACGCGTTTGCTCTCGACCGCACGGAACGGCAGACCTAATACAAAAAACCACTTTGACCAAATCCTCATTGTTTGATTGCTTTACAAATTTTTTTAACCCACGTTTTGTGGTAATGTTGCAATTAAATTCAAATAACATAAATATTCACTGAACAATAGTTAGTAATATATGCATACAAATCTGTATTTATATAGTTATATACGTATTGCTATTATTATGTCGTGAGGCTAGGTCCTTTACGGGTTAGGCAGAGTGTACTGAGCATCACTCTCTTCATCGAGTAACGCCGATTATGGAGACTTCTGACTATCCGTCAGCCAGCATCCTACTATTTTACATAATATATGTATTTCAAGATGCAATATAACACGTGCGGGTTCTCAGTCAAGAGCTCTACTCTTTGTGACATTGCTTAAGGTGTATTGTACACTTTACTCGACTATGGAAAGTAATACATTCAATTGAAGCTATTTTCACTTTGCACTTCTGACATAAAACGCTTGACATTAATAATGCCTTACATTAATTTAATTGAGCAACTTTTAAAAAGGGTCTAAGCTGTAGTTTTGAAAAGTTGTTTCAAATCTTATTTATTGCAAAAATCACTTTATTTTATTGCAAAAGGAAAGGCGATAAACCCAGTGGAGACTGACATATCAATAAAATTAAAACATTAATATAAACTCAGATAAGACACGAGAAATGAATTAGCCTACTTTGCACTCAAAATGCAAATTGAATTTATAATCGTATAATATTCATTGACACCCGTATAAGTGTATTGAAAATTATAACGACAATAATACAAATTGTACGCCGAAATCAATACGCACTACCATTTACAGTCGAAGTAATCTTAATACAATCTGCCGTTGGCGATGTGCTCGAACTTAACGCGATCTGATTATGTAAATAGTCCTATTCAAATAGCGTAATGGCTCATACGATTACAGGGAGTGCAAAATACGGGGATTAAATTTACCATCGTGAGTTAAGACGCTTTGTTGAGCTTCTCCATTTGAACAAGAGCTTAAAAGTTTATGAGAATAGAAGGAGATATAAAAAGTTACTACTGCTTACAACAATTCTTCATATGTCTCATTTTGAGGTTTCGCACATTTTATTAACGTTTTCAAATGTGTGCTTTAGCCACTATTAAAATAGTGTGAACGAAGAAAATACTAGTAAACAATCGTGCGATTCATATATAATATGTAATACTACCTAGATTAGAAACAGTCGCTTACAAGGAAAACCAACGAAAAAAGAAACGCTAAACAATCACGCGACAGCTAAAAGCCACTAAACGCCAAAATTGCTGAGCTGTGCATGACTTTGGGATTTCTAGTAGGTACCATACAAAACAATTGAAGTTTCAACTTTCCATGGCCATAACTCTCGCACTATTGGCTGCCACACCATGTTTTATGCACATGAACGCTGAAACCCGCCGGTTTTCTCCAAACCAAGATGCCGCGTAACGGTATTAAAGCTACTCGTAAAGTTGTTTTACTGCTTCTTATAATTGTTCTGCTATGTTATTTAATAACAACGTATAATTAAAACCGCTTAGAAAATCTTAAGCTATTATATTTTCGCACAACCCGTACAGCCTGACCGTTAGCGCATTGTTGCACTAGCATCAGGAGATGCAGTGTGGACTACAACTTCACTTTAAAATTCATAATGCATTTCCTTTCACCAGTATAATGGCTAGAGCACCAGGAACAACGCAATCTGCTAGTCGCTGATTGATTCAGGTGATTTAGTTATATGTACATTTTATATATACGTAAATCATAATATAATTATCTTATATACAAGTTATCACGTTTAATTATATTAGGAAATAGAAGTAATGCGGTATTTGCAGATTATTTCAGTTTTCAACATCAATGTAGTCATCGATTAAGATATTATATAAAAAGGTAATTTCAAATACAGTCGAAAAATAACGGTTTTTTTTGTACAATACAAATAATTTACTTAATACAATTAATTATTACTTTGTACATCATAAAATTATTTTATATAGTATTCTTCAAACAACCCCTTATTTCCTGCCATTATAGAGTTATATGAAAGCCTCTCAATTAAACAGTTTTGTTCCAAACTGGTTGCATTATTGTGCATCTTCCTCATTGCTACGAAGCGCTTTATTGCAATAATAGATTTCCTGGATTACTGGAAATGCTCTGTAGCCTGCTTATTATATAGAATAAAGTAATGAAAAACTTTGTAGTAAGCAATCAGGTAATACAATTATGTTTCATTGAAAACGTGCACTCCTAAATAATTATATTATAAATTAGTTACTTTTATTGCGCGCTGAAGCGTCGCATGAAGAAGTGCGCTCTAGCGACTTCAAATTAGGAGCAGCAGGCTACCAGCCGGACTGACTGGAGAACCCTCATTAAGAGGCGAGTCTCCGATTTTGAGACTCAGAGGCGCTTCGAGCTGGATGCCAAGCGCGCCTATTTAAAATCCCGTCCACCTGCGGATATCATTTATAATTCTGTTAACAATGAGCTAATATACCCGCAGTGTGCGAGGATCTTCACGAAGAAGATTGGCTACATCAGCCACATGAGAGCACGTCAACGGAATCGGAAATAAAGCAGACGCCATGGCCGAAACCGGTCTGACTATTTCATACACCTCTATTACCAAAAGTATTAATCAATTATACATGATGTTGATCAATGTTAATGGTGATAAATGTAAGTGCCGAGGGAAACCAAAACTCATCGGTCATGTCCAAATGGTCAGAAGTCTTCGAAATCACCACGAGGATATGAACAGTGATGAATTCATAAGCGGCGCGTGGGTCTGTGCGGATTATTTGTTTCTTGGTGCTCTCTGGTTAATTAAAGAGGACCTGTCGTGATGATATAAAAAATAATCCATGAAGTAAATACATACCAAGTTATACGACACAATTTTTCTACTTTTTTACATAATTTTTGGGAATACAAAGAAATTTACTACTGTTGAACTGTTAAGGCCGATGATCTGGCTATCAGCAGTTACGTACTCAGTTCACATATTATAATTATATCCGCTTCAGATAACGTCAACACCAAGTTTTACCGGTACTTTTATCAAGTTCACAAAAGTGTTCCGTATTGGTTAGCGAAGGGCGCATTTTAATCGGTTAACTTCAAAACCGTTTTAAATGTAATATTGAACAAGCTGCATTCTGCATTTTTCCCGCGTTAAATAGGCACTTTTTAATGGAGTATTAACTCGTACATGGGTTATCCGGAGCCACTTTTAAAAAAGTTTGTCCAAGTATATTTTGGCATTCTATGATATAAAAATAAGCATATATTATAAAAATTAATACATTTATATGTGTTTTTATTTATATATTTCACATAAATAAACTTTTTTTTCATGCAACTGATATTGTATACTACCATTTATAGTATCATATAATGTTAGTTAATAATAATTATGTGAAAATAAAATTTATACATTTTTACGAATGTTCAAAATTAAGGAGCCTAATTTTATTGCAAAGAAAGTTTGTGTAAAAATTAAAAATTTCTTTATTATTGCATAGATACTTCTTTCGCTTTCACCAATACCTACAAATCATTGCCGATTATTCAATACACGTTATATTATAACGAACCTATTAAATATCCAATTTATATAAAATAGACGGATGGAAATTGATAAAATCTAACAAATTAGAAAATAAATGAAGTTTCTCGATCTTAAATAAGCTCTTTAATATGGAGATAGCTAAAAAATCATTTCGAGTCTCTAGTTGGAGCTGATGATGTATTGTATGTTGTGCGATTAAAGATTTAATGTTTTAACGTTAATGATTTAACGTTTGCTTTTAGCAATTTTGGTATAGGTAATCAATTATAATACGTACAATAGATAGAAGTTTTAAACAGATGAAAAGCGAAAACATCGCTTTGAAATATGCGCATAGACACGGAATCTGTAGGTATGAATACCGTAAGAAGTAATATTATCTATTATTCGGCGATTGCTCAATATCGGACGTGCACGTCCACACAAAGACAGTACAAATTAAATGTTTGATTACAGTTACCTTTACAGTTGATTACGGGTCGACGGCCCGCCCGCGCCCGCGCCGCCTGTACCGATCATCACACGCATTGAGCTATCTGTATCGGCGAACGAACGCAGTAATACTTCACACTTTTTTCAGCTGCACTCCGTTTAATGATGTTCATTTTTATGTAATAATGTCAAAACAAGCATGCCACGTGACTCATGATTATAACCAAAAGTTTATTCATACGAGTGTTTGCCACACTTGCTACCCATCAAAACCACAGTATTTGGAGTGTTTTAGTGCTTCGGTGAACAAGTTAATAGTTATTAGATCTTGTTTGTGAGCTATGTAAAAACTAGTAGGTAAATTGGCCGCAAAATCGTACAAGCAAGCAAGTAGTAACAGGCTTGAGGATTGCTCCGCCGTAAGAGGAGCAAATTTTGCATTCATAAAATAAAAACTATAGAATTTATATTAGAAACTATAGAATATCATTCCGCCAATCATCTTTATGAATAATACATGTTACTACATTTAAGCAAACAAAATATAAAATGACAAAACGTAATAATCGTTTCGTATTAAAATTTCAATGTCCGTACTAAATCAGTAATCAAAAGCGAAAAAGGAAATCGTTTATATGTAAATAATTCACCTTTTGTAAATAATCGAAGCCATAGATTGGATCAACGTCGAACTTTAAAGGTCACTTGTTAACGAAAATTTAAAGCTTTTCATTATACAAGAGATCGTCACTTGAAGCATTATAATGTGAAAAGACAAATATCTACCCGTTTTTGTAGATTTCTGCGAGACACAGTCATGTAATATATTAAACACAAAGTACCTTTTGGTTCCTGCACTTTTAGCAGTCCAGGGATTTTAATAATCCGTCTCCGTACGCATTCTAGCGGGCAAATATACTTAACAAATCCTAAAACACAGAATGAATAAATATGCGCACAACATCGTTAAAACCCCGCTTAAGCGTTATTTACACTAATTATGCATGAAATAAAACATGAAAGACAATCTCAGATTCTGATCATAAAATGGCTGTGACAGATTTGCGAATAATTATTTCAAGTCACACATGTACATGTATATTTATTGTTACACGTCTAGTTAAAGTCGGTTAGTTTAAATTATATTGCGTATTAAACTTTCTCAAGCGCCATTCATTAGCTGCTCGCTACAATTAGCAACAGAAACGTTTTGGAATAAGAAAATTGCAAGAATACTTTTTTCTTTTCAAAACTAGGCCGTGACATAACAGTAACAAGTCTTCGCAATAACATGTACATATTACTAATACGCGCATTCCATACAGAATTGTTCGTAGAGATAAATATAAGTACGCCGGGGCTGAACAAATATTAAAACTCTTGCTTTCGTCTCGGAGGAAAGCAATTAATCAATTTATTATTTATTCGCCTATTGCTATCTAGATAATTTTAAGGTCAGATATAGAAATATAAATACTCGTCCTTGAAACACAAATATTTGTTCCGTCGTGTGCTGGGTTGAATTCGAACACGCACCCCCAACAACACAATAAGGATCCACTACCACTGGACCAATAATCTAACAGGTTAAAGACTTCAGGCGAATGCTTTAAATTGATTATATTGAATATTATCTAAATTCCGTCACTTTAAATTCTCAGAGCTCCCCTGTTATATCTCTGTACAATATGCATACTCGTATTGTACACAAATACAATTTAAGTATGCATGTTATTGGAGCGAAAGCAATTTTTTTAAATTAAATGCTGTAAGTAATTGTAAACCTTTTACAGACAAAATCAATGTCACATGAGAATCTGAACAGTCACCTTTCCAATCCGCTCCGCCTAAATCTCCGTAATTTGACACGGTATTGATATTGTGACTGAAATAAAACATAAACTCATTCGCCGATGCCATTGGACGCTAATAATTTTGTGCCTGAACAAAGTCTGCATCTGCGAAATACGAGACCGTATCTGATTCAGCATAGATTTAAAAAGAAATTGAGATTAACGACTTTTTTGAATTTCGATTCTACATTTAAATGTACAGAAATTTCAATTAATGAGCTACACCAAATTTATGGACGGCGTACATAATAATGTTTCTCTTCAATTTAACACTGATTGTAATATACCAAGTTGACGACAAACCAATTACGATATTAGATTACTTTTAATATTTTAAAATAGCAGTAGCCACATTGCAGTCTGAGTGTGGTCGGCAGAGATGTCACAACACGATTTATTCCGACTTGCTCCTCAGAGGCTATAGGGTACAGGTACACATTGGGTAGTAGGTAGGAAAGTTTTTTTTACCTTACGTGGTGTGCAATAAAGTATTTTTGTATTGTATTGTATCGTAGTACACCCGATACAAAATGGATGATACTAATTATCAATGATGATCAATTAAGCTATGTTCCCCATGGTAACTTTCCCTGGTTACCTTTTATTGATATTACAGATTTCGAATAAGACTAACTCAGTGTTATAAGCTATTATTATAAAAGATCTATTTTTACTCGGCCATAAGGAAGTAACCGCGTTGTCTTCCCTCGTAACTAGCAGCGACCCGGCTCGCGTCCAACAAAGGCAATAAATAGGGGCTCGGTGGAAAGATCGCTTTACTTAGCTTCGGGGGCTAATCAACCGCAGCGAGTCTGTTCTCCCACCTTTTATTTTTATCCGCCGACATCTAGAACATCTATTATATTGGAACAGTAACGTAAGCCTGTACTTTGTTGCTCTAAATCAGAAACATTATATCGCCACGCTGCGCAAAATAAGTAAATACATAATATGCAAACTTTGTACAGCGATGAATTTGGGAGACACGCGTTACATCTGAAGATTAGAGATAGTTAACAGTCAACGTCCTCTGTCTACCCCGTAAATGATCTGGGGTGACTACATATGTATAAATAGTAAAATTTATGTCATTGAGTTTGGAAATTCTAAGAATTTATATGTATTAAATTAAACATCATCAATGATATAGCGTTTTAAGATATTTACTAGAACCTTCCACTGAACTGACTACAATACGTGTGAATGGAATTCTCGGCGTCGTCCAGGGTTCGACCTAACTATAGCGAAAACTACGGAAATGTTATAATAATAATTTTTTTTTAACATTAAGCAAGGTATTGCTGAAGTCTTTGAACACCCATTTGATTAGCTGGTGAGTATCTTTCAAGCTCATTGCAAGAGATGCTTCGACAAAGCGTGTGCATTCTCAGACAGACTATATCATTCTAAGTCTTTGCACTTCAGTTTCTAAAACCAAGGTGTACAATTAAACTTTCCTATATAAATAGCTATATAGACAGAACAAGCACGTGTCGATACAACGGAACGTAATCAAAACTGATAGAAAGTCCTGCATAACACGTAGAACATTAAACGAGACTCGTGTGAGTTTCGTTTTCGTTCCGCTAACACACAAACAGCCATTAAGCATTGCAATATCATGCCATTTTATTTCACTAACCACTCGCATGCGCCACCTATTCATCGGTACAGTGATGTATTTAATCTTAACGTTTCATCTAATCGCGTATCTCCGTTCGAGCGACTATTAAAATGAGTGAATCACGATTAATAGACACGTTAAAAGTCTTACCTGCGGCCGGTGTGACCGCGCTTGCGCAATATGATAGATGGTGCCACGACCGATAAAGAATGAAACAACATTTTATCTCATTGTTCAAAACTATCGACATCTTACTGGACGAATTCGTGCGGACGATCGTCACTAAGCTACGCGTTTGAGTCATCACACCTACCTGATATGCAAATAAATTCACTTGAAATGGCGATGTCACATAATAATATACGATAAAACAATAATTACCAAGCGACGAGCAAAAAAGAATCAAAATATGCAGACACAAATGTTGTAGAAATCTAAATTTATTTTATTAAACACTTTCAAAGTTGACATAATAATGCTATATCCAAATAGGTATATACATACGGACGCCAAAAAATATGAAACAAAACAAGACTGACATTGGTTAGAAGCAGCTGAAGCCAGCCAGGTTTTAATAATGACCTATAAAACTCTGTTTTAAATCTGCGAACCCGTACTTGGACACCGCAGCAGACAATTACCTTTCCCATTCTTAAAAGAGATCCGTGTCCAACAAAGAAACAATAAAATAATTGCATAAATAGCTGATAATAAATTTATAGACGTGGTATAATTTTCTAGCAAATGGACGTTAAAACAAATTGTTATCAATGGAACGTTCAGTCAAGTGCAAGCCGCCCGCTCACCTATGACACCCACACCGATATCAATCTCCTCAATACTCACTATTCACTTTCACGCACCGCTCGCCCACATACAAAGAACGATCTTCTTATTTGCACAAATGTTTTAAGTACCGGAGGAGCCCACGGCGCTGGTGAAAACGTTCGTTTACTCAAGCATATGTTATGTAAATTTCTTCATACTTCGAGTTCGATTTTGTAATAATGCTGTAAGTTTGCATGTAAATGCAGCTCCGTGTAGTTAGATAACAAAATTAAGATCAGTACACGATGAGACGTCAATAAAATACATTGAATTGTCAGACCAGCGTGTGTATATTATTAAAAATAACTGGAATTTACCGACATGCTGATGATGTTAATATGCAAATACTTGCAGATTGCAATAGAAATGCGATTTTTAAACACATTGGTGTAAAGTATTCAATTCTACTGTTCAGTGATAGCCTACAGGCTCAGATTTCAGCCTTCTATTCCCGGGGGTCTGAGGTTCAAATCCCCACTAAATTTACAAGGTAACGTGCAGTTAAGATTAAATATCACCTGCTGCAATGGTAAAGAAAATATCGCAAGAAAACCTGGAGATATTAAGGTTCTATAAAACGTCCTTATGGGTTTCTACGTTACAAGCAACATAACCTATGACTCAGAAAACAATATCCAATTTGCTCCTTTAGGTGACTAATTAAAAGACATATCAAAGAACCGAAGTATGTATTGAAAATCACACAGTTTAATAGATGGTTCGATAAAAGCGTTATTGTAATACTCAATCACGAAACAGCACAATACATACGATTGCAAACTACACAATCATCAATGAAAATAATCAAAAAACAATTCTACATTTATTTGTCCATAGTCATAATCCCATCTTTTCAAAAGCTCATTTTAACTGGCTAATCCGCATGCTCAGCGTAAAGATTATGGTCATGTGGAATGGGGATGGCAGAGAACAGCTTCTCGCACCGCCTACCTTCCTAGCTATCACAAGCCATATCACAAACAAATGTCACAAAACATACATATTTGTACTGGTTATTAAAACTTTAACTTATTAGTTAAAATGTACTATTGGTACACAATTGGATTCACAAAATAATATATTAAATTAAAGTCACCGGAATGCAACTTAAATTAAAACATCGGAGCTACAGAAGAAACATGATGAGAAACTACGATACATGATAAGCGTGTGCAGTAAACGCTGTAATCGTAGCGAGTTGGCTGCAGCGCCCATCAAGAGGGAGTTGCTCGCCAGAGGGCGGCACCCAGCGATATATCAACGGGATAACATCGCGGCCAGTGTCGTTTGCCACTAAACTTAGCAATCCTCCGAGTATGAGGTGTTATTAAAATAGCTAAAACAATGTAATTGATCATATATGTACATTTAAGGATTTTTTGATATACATTGTCCACATTTAGGTAATGTGGTGCAAAAGCAATAATAGACACTTTGATTAATTTTTACTGATCGTCATGTTAATGTCAACTCACGCTACTTATAGATTTAAAAAAAACTAGTTGAATGCCCTCTCGCTTGCAGTTAAAATAAATTTCACGAAAAGCGCAGTTCCTTCAAGACGAATTTATTTTATCGTCTTGATTTTTCGAAATGATCTCCGAATGTTTACAGATTGTCTGTTTCCTTGGAAGCCTATGTTTTACTAACTTTACAATGTTTTCGCAAAATAACGACGAACGTAAACAGATAAGCTAAACTTGAGAGTTGTAAATGATTGAAGTAATATCGATTTCCAGTTAGAAAACCTAAGTACAAAAAAGACCATTGGACATAACTATATATATCGATCGATTAATGGTTTACTGTCACTGCTATTTTATATTATACAGCCATGCAATCGATACCAAGCATTAGAAAGTAAAATCACTATTAATAGTAATGACTACTAAATTAAGACAAGCCGAAGCGCAATATGAAACTATAATCAATATAATAAGTGCAATATATTTTAGAGCGGTACACCTTTTGTGGACACCATGTATATAGACGCAATATTATTACTGTCAAAATAAAATAACTCTTCGCTCGACCGGCCATTACCTGCGATTGTTTTACATCAAGTTACGCAATGATAATAGTTACCTAAATCAGCCGTTACGATTAATTCCGACAAGACTGAACATACCGACAGAATTCAATTTCAGAGTTTTGCAACTTGATGTCTCTGTTTATATGTTTTTTTTTTCATTCTGGTATGCATTCCTGATGTTATATACGCAGATTGATGATAAATCTTTAACGCATATACAATTGAGTCTTGGAAACAAATATGTTTTAATAATTGAAGTTAACGACTTTTATTACTATAATTATGTATTACTACACAGTTTTAGTAATAATATGGCTGCGTTTTACATTTACTATAAATATATTTAAAGTTCTATTCAAGAAACAATAAAATTTTGTTACTTATCTTAAGTGAAAACTACCATTTAGACTTTATCGTAATCAATATAATTGATCACTTGCGTAAAATGCATATGAAACTATGTACCCAATAATTATAAAACGTTAAGTGTTTAACATGTTCAACATTTGGTCCGAGTAAATGTAAAATCGCATCGGCCTAATGAAACAAGTGCAGCGTGTAGATATATCTCTTCAATAAAACAAGGAGCTATTCTCTAGCGGAGTGGCCGACAAGGCTGTTTACGTGTTTACATAATTCTAATTAGTTCCCGCGTACCTTTCTCCGGCCATTGACCACGCTGCTCAAGGCCGATCAGCACCAATTAACTGCATTCATTTACATTTTAAGTTCCAATTAGGAAATTGCTCACCCGCCAATGTATTACGTGGGGCGAATATCGAGCGAGAACATTGTGATCATCGCTATTATCAACCCTGTTAGACACAAGTCTCCTTTTAACAACAGAATGGGTAGTAAAGGCATAGGCTGCATGTGTAGATTGCAATGCAGATAGCGCATGAGAGAACACTATGGAGAACTCCTTGATATGGCAGCTTTCCTTATTGTGGTTTCTTTCATCGTAAATAATGCAAGAATAACGTAAAACGGCTATACTGGTAGTGACCATTGTAAATAAGTTCCATTTATAATGCGATTAATGTCATCCGTAATATGCTGTGACGGTAGAATACATCAATTTTTTTTATTTAAATTAACATAATAAAAAATACCTATGAATTGCGAACTCAGGATGTTGATACATTGCTGTATTAATACTTTATTTCAGGCAACTGTATGTTCCAGTTTAAGAAGCTTATGTAATCGCGAAGATCTCGTCTGACCGACTCGCACGCTGGACTGTAACGAAATCAGCGAGTTCTATATGAGCCAAGCAAGCGGCGAAAATTAAGTACGAATCGTCTTGTTGCATAACTATACAAACAATCTTAAACATTTCTTCTTCATTATTCGATTAAATTTTATATTTTGACTCTCTTTATTCACCACTATAATTTGAATTAAAGCAAACCAATATAATTTTTTATTTTCAAAAACAACTGTCGTGTCAATATTCGACCGATTCTGTAGGAACCTGATACATCGCGTTTAATTTGTCACATATAAATATTATTGATTAAATGCATATGAACTCACAGATGATTAAAATATATGTATGCATGTATATATATATTATATATATATGTGTGCGTGTGTGTGGATAGGTAGCAACACCAACAAAATCCTCTGCTCCTATTCAGTTGAAAATAAATTTAGAATACTAAATATGAAAGCTTTCTGTTTTTACGTTTAGTTTCTAAAAGCTAACCTATCGCTTATCATTCACTCTTCCACAGTGGTACAAGACATTCTAAAGTTACCGCGTTTAGACCACAGTCAACGATTGATTTGTGAAACGTATACATACATATTTATTGGATTACTGTTCAGCTTGATACTTTATTTGACAGTTATTGATCGCGACATAAATGGTGATTAGATCGAGATGATTTAGGAACTGACTTTTTATATTAATTACATAAACTAAATCAATCCAATAAATTAACACCTAATGTAAATATATTATACCAATAAGCTTTAGAATATATTTTAATTATATTATGATATTCTGTTCAATCATGATGTATCCTAATACATACGAGTAGTTAAATATATATTCGATATTGACAGGACTGTTCGTCCAGTGATTGCTGAAACTAAATGCTGAGCTGAGGTTCGTAAGTTTAAAACATAAAAAAAATATTTCTTTGATGAGATATTATCGCTATCAAATTATAGGCAATGTTCAAATAAATCGAGAATACAAGAGTACTTCCAGCGAAGTATCGCTATAACGACAGTATGATAGCTAGAACGTTACGTTAAGCGAAGAAATACAACAGTATTGGAGCCTAATAATATTTAAGTCAATTCAACGAACGTTTCTCAAACTAGAACAGAACGAATATAAAATCTATGGGCTGTACTTAAAACAGTTACGATTCCAGCAAGTCGATTTGCAGTCGTCGCTGAGACAAATGGTATCGTGCATAAGGTTTCGAGCGGAGCATTCCTTCGCGCTCGCTAGGGTCTAGTGTTTTACTGTACTGTTCAAGCGTAGCATAAGTATATACTCTTCTATTAGCAAAGAACAATATATTATAGCAGTAAAACGATTTGAAAACTCTTACTTTTGTAGCCAGTCGCAAATTTTTTTTTTTTTTCGTTACCTTAGGTTCATAAAGTGCAGTTCATAAAAAAACTGGACTTTTCGTGTGTTCTATATCTTTAATTAAACGGTTTTTATTTAATGTATAACCTTTTATGAAAACTTAAAAAATAAAAACGCCGAAGATTATATTACTGTAGTGTGTACATAATCGGTTGACCGAAAAGCACAGTGGTTAGTATATTTTTATTCGTAAAGTTAACTCCACTCAAGTACTCTACATCCCTGCTGTATTGGCATGACCAATAGTCCATGTCTCCTGGCCGAGCGCCGGCGAGCAATGTTTACGGCTGCTTTTTGCCGCATTACGTAACCAGAACGTAACGCCAGATCACAGGTCGTTACCACGCCGAGCAATGTCTTCGCAGAACATTGTTTTTACTTGGCATTCAACGTATACAAAGCATTAATAATATTCTCACTACAAAAGTGTCGTTTGGTGCTGTAAATGTGTTTATCATATTTTTATTATATCACCACGCCAGGTCACTTATGGGTTAGTTGGAGAACACCGAATGCCAAATGTCTGTCTCCTTTCAGAACTGAACGTGCTTCTTCTAGATTCATTTTTCTGTATGCACGCGTAACGGCTTAAGATATGTGTGTACTTCTGACTATCGCATCAGCGAGTATATGTCTGGATCTCACTCAGCCGCTGCATCCATCAACATGCGCATTACAATAATGTCTTTTTTAATTTAGTTTACAATTGAAAATAATTATGTATTAATGTCACTATTGTACATGCTTTCCTTTCTTATTGAGACTCGGTAATGAGCTTCCCACACCCACATTTTTGTGTCTCAAGCAACATGTTTATCATTAATTAAAGCGGTATTCAAAACATAATGAATCATTAAAACTCACTTTTACGTTACAACAAATATTTATGAACTCTGTTCTATACTACAAATTTGATTTTAATACTTAATTTGTTGAATACTCTGAATTGAGACATATCTTATAATTTATTATAAATACTATGACATTTGATCCAGACAGAAAGTTTGAATAAAAAAATATTTAAAATGATTTGCCATTTCGGTCTTTCTGACACAACAGAAACCTTGTGTCTAGGTTATTAAAATTCTATATTGCGATAAATAGATATGCATATGTGATGCAACATGATGCAAATCCGTTTTACCCAGTTTTATTAGCTTACATAATGAAAACCTGAAGCCAGAACGTAGTTCATTATCACGTACGAAGGTCAGGTTATCAAAAAATTAGTGACATTTTTTACTTGAAAAATTCTTGTGGCGCTAAACTTATTTAAAAAATCTGGTACAAACATTATTAATTAATAATTATCAAAATAGTACAACACATTTTAGCCCTTAATACAAATGAATGACTGCCTTTCCAATTTCTAATCAAATTCCTTCCAATCTCTTTTATATTCTTTTTTATCATGTGATAGGCTAGCGTTTGGCCGCGATCCCGCCTGATGTAAAGCGCGGATGCGTCCTAAGATGAAGCACACATGCCTAGGGAGAGCCTATTCACCCTTGTTTTGAAGAGTGCCAAGTTATGTGTCCGGGAATAATATTGGGAATATTATTCTATCAATAATATTCCCAATATTATTGATAGAATCATGGGATGGACAGTACGTTCAGTTCTTTTTTACTATATTATGTAATCTGTACGTGACACTTCAATGTTGGGTATCGTCTACGGTTGAACGTCCCGCGTCCGTAACAGTGCATTTCTATTTGGCTTCAACTCTCAATGTTGACAGTCGGGTGAAAGGTTGACGTGAACTCGAGTACTCTTTGTCACATGTGTTTGTTAAATTGCCTTCGTTACAGTATTCGTTTGCGTCTCATTATTGTAATCTTGAAATTTATTGCGAGTTTACTGATTGTTATTATTAATTGTAAAATGATGTATGAGTATCAACAAATATAATTGATCGAATATCTATTTTAATTTTACTTATTTTAAAGAATATGTAATTTGTATTAATATTAATTATTATAATAGAACTGCTTTTTAATCCTGCTGTATCCAAAGTCTCAAAACGGAAATTAAGAGATTAGGGGATATCTACGTCAGCACTGAACTTACATATGCTAATAGATGTATAATATTATGTAGAAGAAACATTGATATGCTTCTTCAGCCATAGCACAAGTCTGCTAGTAAGATTATCAGATCTGTAAAGATAGAGATTTATACATCGATGTGAAACAGTTTAACTTCACACAGTGTTACGGTGAATTACTTCCTAATTTTTACAAGCGCTCACGGATAGTAATTTCTTATAACAATTAAAGAAAACCTTAATAATGTATAATTAAATAATCATCGCATATCTTACACTTTTTACATAATGATTCCATATCCGAAGGATATTGTTTACGAGGAAGTAAGTGCAATACACAAGGTAGGATAAAATGCTAATAATGTAGGTATATGATTGTTTACTAGGAAACCTGCCTGAGTGCAAGCGATTACCTGGCAATTTACAGACAAACAGATTTCTCTTTCCGATATGAACCAGGAATGATTAATCAAACGCATGTAAATCCGCCACGAGTAATTACTGATTGAAGGAAGTGAACGCTCTTTAACACTTGAAAGCGGTGAAACCTGCGTGAGTGGAGCCTTGCGCAGGGCCGCCGAGTGCGCATCGTATCAATACGTTTTAATAGGCAATTCGTCACTTAATGGCCACTTCTTCACTCTACGTGACAAAGAACTTTTCATATGTAAGTTTCACTAAAGTAATTTTTCGATGTACTAAATTCACCGCATCGTTGGTGGTGATTCAAAATCTGGTGTTGTGTCCGATGTATGGCAATTGGCTCAACTTCTATTCCGTAATGGACATAAACGTTAATAGTGAAATGTGGGAAAGCACTAAACTCCTCTGCCTTTGTCCTCAGGAATTACAGTCGCCTTTTTATTGCCACTAAGGCTTGATCTGCTTGTTGTACATACACAATTAAAGGTAAATGAACAAATTACTAAATAAGTAAATGAAAGTATCATTCGTATAGTGCTATTGTTAAAGAAACTAAGGTAGAGGAAGGTTTTAATGAAAAATTCCGCTTTAATAACTATGTAATACTTATAATCAGGTCGTTTAGTGAAACTGATATAATAATGTTAGGCGGACACTAGGTGTAACAGTAGGCCTTTTGGATGTTAGCCTCCCTCTTTGAAGGCCTGAAGATCAAATCTGGATACGCTTTTAAATTCACATAAATTATATATGTAGAACTATAAGAATATTATTTTGAATTGCTATAAGAAAGAAACCAAATATCTTGAGAAAAATATAGAGTTCTCCAGACACAAGTCATAAATTTTGGCTAAGTCGTGATTAACCAGCACGATATTGAATGATTTTTTCTCATTCTTATACGAGACCTGTGTCCAAAAGGGAAATGAGAAAAAAAATGATGACGACAACGATCATTAAACAACCATAAAATCAAAAAAGTTAATATCGTGTGCAAATTGTCAATGGCTCAAACGAGGGGCCTCTGTTATATCACCAAATTAAAAAAAAATACAAATATTTGACATTTAGAAACGAGTCCGACTAAATAGTATTATCCTACCTTGTTCAAAACGTCTCCTAATATAGAAAGGTACATGTCGCCAAACCAGTTTGGTGTATAAAAGCTGATCCTTCTGTATCGATTAAACATAATGCACTTGGACTTTCGGCTAAAGAAGTCAAATCAACTGCCGAAATTTGAATTAAAACATTATGTCTCAGCTTAGCGTTTATCTTTTATTACTGTAGACGCAACTCGAGCGGGCTTTGTACGTAGCCAGACCTCGTGACCTCTCAGAATTCATTCAGTATTCATTCTGTCGTAGTGACTGTAACATTACGAGTGGCAACAGGGTCCATTTAAAGATGGTAGCCCACCGCATTTCGCTGCTACTCCAGAGTAGAGTTGCCAACAGCGATGAGTAAACAGGACACAATTTATCTATTTTTTATTGCATGATAAACATGTCAATGTTTAAATATTTTACCGAATGTGATGATGGCTTTATGTTCTGTAATGTTAGTTAATATTGTTTATTTTATACGCGTATGTAATTTTGTGGCAATCATTTTATATGAACGAAAATAAACTTTAACCGGATTATACCTAATAATGCTATGGTTTATAATTTTAAAAATTAATTATATTCATTTTTGAAGATATTGAATTGCATTAAAATTTTAATTACAATCCCTTAGACCGTTCCCTGTACATATTAAAAATGTTGTTTATAGTTTGATTTTCCAATAAGTTCAAAAAATATGTAAACAAAAATTTTGAACAACCACAGCCAAGGAATTCGTGTTCGCTATTAAGAAATCTGTTCTTAAGACTATAACGATCATTCTTTCTGGACGATCCAGGAAATAATGTGCATAAAGACACCCTAGCCCGGGCCGGTCGGACAGGCTCCGAGATTCCAGAGAGCGGGCGAGTCGTTCGCTTTCGAATGGAATCCATTGCGAGGGTCTCGTCTCGGATGCTAATTAAAAACGGGTCCGCCAAATTTGCATGAACACTTGTTAATCACACGATATGTGACCGCCAGCGTCTCTTTAGCGGATGTTAATTTATTATCGTTTTTTTATTTTCAATTTAAATTAAATTAAACACACCAGGTCTCTGAGTATAAATATTAGGTAATTAGCGCTCTCTGTCTGAATTGAAAAAGACCTGGCATGATGATAAAATAATTTGAGAACGAGTGCACTTATCAAAATGGATGAAAAAATGAATCAGGTACATAGTCATGCTGTCAAGGTTTCCTCTGCGAGAATATCTTCGACAAAGTTCGTAAGTTAACATTGTTGGAAGGTAGACGGACACTTCCGAAGACATGGGCCTCTGCAACTTAGTGTTCTTGTTTAACGACCCGTCTAAACTTAGGTAAGAGCCAATCTAATCTGCACTACCTACTATCTGTTTTTTATCCAACAGCATCTAAGGATCGTATTGGTTATTTAATACTAGATGGCTTTCATACGTATTTTTATTTGTGTATAATAAAATTATTGTCTAATTATGTTTAACTATTTTTTTTTTATTCAAATATCATCGGACTGATTCTTATCACTCCATAGAAGGATACACGGATGAGAATCAGTTGTATTTATTAACAATTGTAATGCATTGTGTCATTAATATGAGTATGTAAATTTGTATTGTTTATGTGTCTACTCACCAAAATAGCACAAAGTCGAGCAAATTCTACAATCCGAGGAATACATTGTATCATGCACAGAACAAATCGTGGTGATGTTTGGTAAGTAACTGTCGCAGGCCCGTTTATAATTTATTTATTTATTTATAATAATCTACGCTATTCCCTGTCTACGCATGACAAATAATTTATTTAGTAGGTACATCGTCTAATATTAGACCCCATTTCAACTGTTGCATAATATATAGATATATGTATTTCCATCCGTAAACAACATTACATGCTTACTAATAAATTGTTATCTGAGACGCTTCTTAGAAACAGGTAATGAAAAATTTGCAAAAGGTAGGATGGCTGTACATAACATCCGGTCATCTACCCGGCAGGCGTATTAATACGAGTATTATACCCGTTTCAATCCTACCCATCTATCTGTCCATCTCACAGATGTGGCTATAATTGTATCCATTCAATTATATTTAAATTATAGAAAACCAGTTTCAAGTTAAAAACAGAATGTCATCGTTTTAATAACAATATATTACATTGAAAAATGCAAGCAGAATTCTACTAACAATAGGTACATAAATTAATTAAAAGTGAAATGTTCTTTCGTTTTTATATAATTCCATTGTATAAGATAACTTACGTGTAATAATTACAAAACTTGTAGTCTCTAAAATGTACGATAACTGTAATAAGTTTACGGAATTTCGAACATCTGGCTCTGAATTCAATAGAATTTGGGTGTAATTTTTAACCTTATGCAACATAGTGGGTTTCTAAATATTAACTTAATTAAGATAATTAACTTACCCATCCAATTGTTCCTTGAACTTTACTTCAGTGGAGGCTTAAATGTCACACAATCAAAAACCGAAAACCACTAAAACAATCACTACTCACATATTAAACTGTCATAAAAATACGTATCATTAGTTAATGAATGTTATTATTATATAGAATGCGATAATATGATAATGTCCGAACACTCGATATACTTCTTACAAAAGAGTTCAACGGGTGTTCGAGCGCGCGCGCTCCTCGCTGGCCGACGGAGTACTGAACCTCGGCTCGAGACACCGACTACTATCTCTTCTGTTAACTCAAAGTTCCTGATAACGTACGCTGAGGAATCTTAAAACAAAAAATCCTTATTTTTTATCCGCCTCGCTAGTACAAGCCAGACATAAACATGAATGGCCTGTATACGTGTACACACAGCAGTGTTTAAATTTGCTACTTTCTGCCAATTAGCACGAGATTGTGACTGTAAAATACAATGTTCTTTCCTTTAGTTATGTATGCACACGCGTAGTTGAATATCTCAAATTCAAGCACTATTTTTAGCATGAGCGATGACCGCGCTTTTTTCGTTCCTTTATTTATTTCTTCTTTTTCAATATGTGGTCCAGCGCAGACGCCGGGCATGCGGTCGATTGATACAATCGTGGGGAAAAGTAAATGGTTCTTAATAAACGATGCACCACAAGTGCACTAAGTTGAACTTTTTATCGGGAGCTTTAAGCTTGGCGGTGAGTTAAATAAAGTGGTTTCTAAATATAAACGGCGTATCTGGACAGCCCATTGGCAGGTGCAAGCCTACGCGTCTCTCTTTTTTGCGAGTGCGGCTATTTTTTTATACTTTTAACGTTTTTTACAGAGACAATTTTATAATTAAAGCCTGTGAATTTATCGCGGCCGGCGAAAGAGTTTTACCGAGAACTGCGGCTGTCGATACACCGTGTAACATTGCGCACGTTTTCATCTACATATCGTATCGAGTCGGACTTTTATTTTTTCTATCTTTACATGTTCTGCTTTAACGTTCTCACTAGCCTAGATAATGAAACTACAGTAATTAATAATAAATATCAACAAATCTATCGTTGTCAAAAACCTGTAAAATGGTCGCTTAAACTGTAATTATTTGTTCTGTAATCTGCCACAGATCAAATAAAGTATTAAAAAAATCAACAGCCTGCCTCGAAATAATGAAACGTTAATATATTCGTTGAAATTAGACGTAGAAAAACTAAAATTGCGTCTTGCATTGTAATCGTGTACTGTTCATCTTACGAGATCACATCTTTGGTTCTTATGTCTATGGCAGTAAGGTCGCATATGATGTACTATTTATTGTTCAGATGTAAAAACAGTAATTACGGAGAATCATAGCAAGCTTCCACACTCCCACGGTAAAGTACAGCTATAACAAAAAAAGTTAAAGAGTAGAACGGAAGAGACACTTTGTAAGTGCTCAGTCACAGCCACAGTGATTGCGATTTATTTCCACTAACATTGGATAATACTTGCGATATGTTATTTATCAAATTACACCTAACTTAGTTTTATCAGTCCTGCCTCTGCCAACAGATTGAACCGCTGTATAAATTTGTTTTCCTCCCGCATTACTCCGTGCAGCTACTCATTTACATATTCATTCTAGTTTTCCCTTTCTGTATAGCCATCAACAGATTCACTTGATGTTAATCTTTTCGTAATTTAATTCTCCTTCCATGTCATATCGCATTTAAGGGTCAACTACTTATTTGATACATGTATAGAACATAGAAGAGCGTTCTAAAATACTTCACACACGCGAACACTTCATTTCATTAATTAAGTAAATGTATTGAATTAAGTACATTATCATTATTTTATTAATCTATCTCCCTCTCTTGTTATAAAGTTCAAAATTGTTATCTAATCTTTTTAAGGGCATTGACTCGCCCAGAATTTAAATGATCTCGTGTAAACGAATTAAAGTTTTTTATACACCTTACAAAATCTTCGTTTGAATGGTGTACTCGTATAAATAAACTCGTATAAATGAAATATAGGAGCGAGGTAAACAGCTTCCAACGCAATAAATGCAGTCAGTTCAGACTTAGAAATCAATTCTAGTAATACATATGTTTCCGTTAGAGAGATTAGAAAGATGTCCGGCGGTCAGTCGCAGTCTCTTCGACGAGACACATTAAACATTAATAGATATTACTCACACAGAAATAACTAATTAACAGGAAAGTGTTTTATTAACAAAATGACATCCTAGTTATTTAACTTCCCTTTAGTGGAAGTCAAATTTTTAAATAGTAGTTAAGATAATATGTTTGTTATATGCGCATGTATGTGTGTATGTATGTATAAGATCAGTGGACAACACGACAACTTAAATACTCGAAATTCCTTGCACATTTGCATTTTCTCTGTTACTCGACATACGTTGTTTACATCTACGGACTACAATGAAAGTGAATATGATAAGCCGTTCTCCCTTTTATCGACTAACGGGTATCATCTATATACAATTTTGACCGAGTATTTTGGAACTGGAATTTACACTAAATGTGCGCACTAGCGGAAGGTTATTAAATGAACTAATAAATTCTCCCAATGACACTAATCAATTTAAAAAGAGTCAACATTATAAATATACGTTTAGTATTTTTAGTACACAGACGGGTACGATGCCAACCGACGGTAGACGAGCTGCCGAGACAGTTTCCACGAGATAGCGTCCCACGCCATTGTAACACTTAGTGCCCGTCCCAAGCATGCTTGTTTTATATCATCATCATCGTCGGCAGCAGCAGCAGCAGCAGTGGTCGTTCGTACTCCGCGGCGGATAGTCGCCGCTAGGAATACGAGTCTACGGGCCTCGAGGCTCCCCTCTTTACCCGGGCAGTCTCAGGGGGTCGACTGCCCCCTGGTGATCTCA